>UESW01003394.1:54629-80771 GCA_900491605.1 Calamus simplicifolius
CAATGTTTTGTTTACATCGCATATTCTAGTATTTATTATTTAATTAAGCTTCCAAATTATTTTGATCTGATGACATGAATATGCTGATAGTATAATAAATATAATTTGAAATGGTATTAGGCTTACTTATTGAGTATGAGCTCATAGAATTCTCTCAATGTTTTTTAGAGCCTCAGGAATGAAGAAGGATATTTGGGATAGACGGAGCTTTTATTAAATAAATTTAGTTCCATTATATTGATATAGTTCAGTGTTGCTTGTGTGTAGGGCTGGTAGCCCAAGATTGATAATTATGGTTTGTAATAATCATGAATTTAGATTTTGTTTTATATTGATTTATGTGATGAAGTTCAAGACGCCTTGCATGCCTGGCATGCGGCGGGTTGTCATCCTAGCTCAAATTTTAGAATTGGGGCGTGACAGCTTTAGTGGTATCAGAGTCTAAAATGCATCTTCACACAGAAGGAGCTGAATTTAAGGCAGAGGAGGTGGTTGGAACTATTGAAGGATTATAACCTAAATCTACAGTATCATCCTGGGAAGGCCAATGTAGTGGCTGAAGCTTTGAGAAGGAAATCCTCTTCTGAGTTAGCTGCTATGATTACTTTCCAGCCTCACGTATTGAGAGATCTGAAGAAGTGGGAGGTTGGTCTGAGAGTACAGCAGTCTGATGGGCTTGTTGCAGCACTTGTACGCCAGCCGACCCTAGTTGACAGAATCAAGTCCTCCCAGATAGAATATTCCGATCTACAAAGGATTAAAGAAGTTGTGCAATCAGGAGTTCAGAATGAATTTTATGTAATGGAGGATAGATCCCTAAAATTTGAAGGAAGACTTTGTGTGCCAAACATTGAGGAACTGAAGGCTAAAATTTTGAAGAGGCTCACTACTCTCCTTATACTGTGCATCCAGGAGGCACTAAGATGTACAGAGACTTAAAAGAAAATTTTTGGTGGAAAGGTATGAAGAGGGAGATTGCTCAGTATGTGGCCAAGTGCTTGGTGTGTCAGCGAGTGAAGGCTGAGTATCAAAGGCCTACGGGACCTCTTCAGTCTCTGATGATTCCACAGTGGAAATGGGAAAGATTACAATGGACTTTGTGACTGGTCTGCCCAAAACTCCCAGGAGTAACGATGCAGTTTGGGTTATTGTGGACAGACTAACAAAATAAGCTCATTTCCTACCTTTCATAGTTGGGGTCTCTAGTGAAAGATTGTCTAATTTGTATATTGAGCAGATCATGAGACTCCATGGTGTTCCTGTATCTATTGTATCAGATAGAGATACCAGGTTTGTGTCACAGTTTTGGCAGAGTCTTCATAAGGCCATGGAAACCAAATTAAACTTCAGTATTGCCTATCATCCTCAATCAGATGGGCAATCAGAGAGGACCATACAGATTCTGGAAGATATGTTGCGAGCCTGTGTGATGGACTTGGGTGGAGCTTGGGATAACCATTTACCTTTGGTAGAGTTTGCATATAATAACAGTTACCAGGCCAGTATCCAGATGGCTTTGTTTGAAGCTCTGTATGGTAGGAGGTGCAGATCTCCTTTATATTGGGATGATGTGGGGGAGAGAAAATTGCTAGGCCCTGAGCTGATTCAGCAGACAGTAGATAAGGTGCATTTGATCAGGGAGCATCTTCGTACAGCTAAGAGCAGGCAAAAGAGCTATGCTGATGTCAGAAGAAGGGAATTAGAATTTCAGGTTGGGGACCATGTTTTCTTAAGGGTATCACCAACCAAAGATGTGATGAGATTTGGGATTAGAGGAAATCTGAGTCCACGTTATATTGGACCTTTTGAGATCTGAGCAGAGTCGGGGAGGTGGCTTACAGCCTGGCACTACCTCCGATTCTATCTGGGGTACACTATGTTTTTCATCTCTATGTTGAAGAAGTATATCTCTGACCCCAGCCATGTCATAGCGTATGAGCCTATACAGTTGAGGAAAGATTTATCATATGAGGAGCATCCTGTGCATATTATGGACCGCAAAGATCAGGTTCTGAGATGGCGTATCATTCCATATGTCAAGGTACAATGGAGTAATCATTCTGAGAGGGAGGCTACTTGGGAACTTGAGGAGGAAATGAAAAAGAAGTATCCACAACTATTTATATCCTAATATAGTTAATGATATAGCTACGACTGTTGACTTTTGAATAAAGACTTAGTTGATTGTGTGACAAAATTGAAATTTTAATTTTCTCTAATGAAAGTTATCAATTTTGAGGCCGAAATTTTTATAAGGAGGGGAGAATGTAATCCCCAGGATCCACAAGCAACAAACAAGAATATTTGGATAACATCTTTGGGGGAGTTAGTTATAGATAAGTTGGCCTTTATCCAAAATTATCGATGGAGCTTTTTGGATGAAGTTTTCAGGCGTCAAACCAGCTGCAACTAGGAGTCTTTCATTAGCCTATCCAACATCCATCAAAGGATAAGATTTACAAGAGTTTGGGCGGTGCATTAAAGGAGGCAGTGCATGAGGATAAGATAAGAACGGGTGAAGCTTTGGATAAGGCAACGACTGCACTATAAATAAGAGGGCAGAGGTCTTCGGGAAGAGTATTGAACGGAGAGGAATCAAGGAGAATCTAATCCAACCGGCCATCAAATTGAAGGCATCTTCTATTCTCCACCTTGGGCGAGAAGGAGGAGAAAGAGAAGAGACGATCGGAACCAGAGCCGTTGAGGAGCTTCCTATGGGCATCATCTATGGGTTACGGTGAGTGATCTTGTAACATGAGGCAAGGTGAGGGAGAGATCGGTGTGAGATTTCTTGCAATACTACGGCACAGATTCATCTTGTCTTCTTCATGGGATTGTTATTAATCAAAGAGGTTGGGGTATAGTTTACCCTGTACATCTTGTATTGGGCTGCCTTGATTTGGGCCTTGTTGGGCCAATCTGTGAGCCATTTTTGAGCCACTTTTTGGGCCCTATAGTGGGCCGAGAATGGCAAAATAAATATATGGCCCGAATCATGATTGAATCTAGTTTCTTGGGATATTTTAAATCCCTATTTAGACAAATATATTGAGAGATATTCGAGCCCAAAATCGGGCCGTGAAGTGGTCTGAGTAGAGTTTTAAGAATCATTTTATTATTCAGATTTTAAAAATTTAATAATATAAAATGATACTGTAGGTACCCAGGTGTCCAAATAGCTGGGTTATCAATTGGAATTTGCATACTGAGGTAAGTAAGCCAAGTATTATAATTTTATAATTATTTAATTTATAAATTGTGAACTTACAGTTAAATGTAATTATGTTAATCTTGCAAAATTATGTTGTTACTATCGAGATGATAATATGCAATTATGATAATGACAGTAAAAATTTATGTGTCACCGCGGTTCTCATATGACAGATTATGGTATGACAGATTATGATATGACAGATTATGATATGGCATAATACTGGTATTAGGACCCTTCCTCTTAGGGGACATTTAAGAGTGATACATAAGATGAGTGTCGTAGGGCCATGGGACACATAAAGGAAAACAATGACAGTATAAACAGTGTTTTGTTTACATCGCATATTCTAGTATTTATTATTTAATTAAGCTTCCAAATTATTTTGATCTGATGACATGAATATGCTGATAGTATAATAAATGTAATTTGAAATGGTATTAGGCTTACTTATTGAGTGTGAGCTCATAGAATTCTCTCAATATTTTCAGAGCCTCAGGAATGAAGGATATTTGGGATAGACGGAGCTTTTATTAAATAAATTTAGTTTCATTATATTGATATAGTTCAGTGTTGCTTGTGTGTAGGGCTGGTAGTCCAAGACTGATAATTATGGTTTGTAATAAATCATGAATTTGGATTTTTGTTTTATATTGATTTATGTGATGGAGTTCGAGATGCCTTGCATGCCTGGCATGCTGCGGGTTGTCATTCTAGCTCAAATTTTGGAACTGGAGCGTGACAGTCCTCGTATTCTCTCTCTTGCAAGGATTATCATGAAGAGGGTTTACAGATTTTCTTTCACACGCAGTAGCAGTAGAGATCTAAATGAAGAGGTAGACGGAGTTCCGGATTGAGACAGAGGCTTATTGCTCTCCGGCACTAGATCCTCTGTTCCTTTGATCTTACATAGGCCAGGAGGAGCAGCCTCTGGGCCCACGAGACTGTCAATGTGAGGACACCAATGGCTACAAACGAAGCATGAAGGCAAGCATTAATGCCATGAGAACGAACGCAATCGATCAAATTAATGAAAAAAAAAAGATAATGATCAAATTGACAGTTCATCGGGCTTGATAGGTGTGGCCCTAGGCCTGTTTTATTACAAAAAAGTAAGATGGACAAGATTTACATCAACTTTCGGTTGGTGCATGGCTCTGATACCATATTGTAACGTTTAGGCTCAGAGCAAGAAGCACAAACTTAGACCATCACAGTCCAAAAGGGATCCAATTGATATTTATTTTCTTGCTTTACTATATATAAACCATTCAATCAACTCTTAATTTTTTAATGTGCAACTATTAAGAGAAGCATCAAACTTCTCAAAGGAAGCCGTATGTAAGGGCTTCGTCTAGTACGGTTCCGTTCTGGAATCTCGGCCTCCCCCTTTCTTTCGACCAACTGGTCCTCGAACCCATGGAGGTCACGGACACCATGTGGGCCAGTGAGGATTTCTAGCTTCAAAATTCAGGGAGAGAGAGAGAGAGAGAGAGAGAGAGAGGGTATAGAAGGGCCTTCGTTCTTGATTTTTTCTTTAGTTTAATGATCCAATCTTTGTAAGAAAGTAAACCATGCAAACAAATCTGGGAGCCGGATCTCCCTTTAAATCTATCGCAGTCTACCATTGAGAGCGTGGATAAAGTGCATGGTCCAAGAATATGGCAAATTTGAACTCCTTGTCCATCACCAAAGCTACTAACAATGCTTTGGCAACTCAATAACTAACTACGGTACCAATATTCAATGAGTATATTTTTAGCAATACGTTGAATAATTAAAACCAGTACTACTCAATTGTTCTAAATTTGTGATGACCTAACTTAACTGGAATTTTTTTTTATTTTTTGAATTCAGAGTTCTTAATTCTTCCCGATTTGTTCTCAAAACCCCAGATTTGTGGCTCTGTAATTAACCGTCCTCTCAAAGGTGGCACGTGAACGGGGAACAATTCGTGCAAGTGTGGATGTCATGTCCCGTGCTTTATTCTCTTTTTTTTCTTTTTGCATGTTATGTTATTTTTTTAAAAAAATTAATCATAAAATTTTTTAGATGTTTAGACCTCTGGCCTCTGGATACAGTCCAATTGCTCAAAATAAAAAAGAAAATATTTGCATTTAGCACCCTACAAAAATATATTTATATATAATATCATTCGTATAAAAAATGCATAAATTATTATAAAATTAGTAATTTTAAAATTAGATCATTCTTGAGAGAATGAAAGAAAAAAAAAAAAAAGAAAGGGAGGAAGAACGAAGAAAAAAGATTAGTCTAAAGAGAAAAAAAAGAAAGGAAAAGAAAAAGGACCGGCTTGATGTTGAACAGGGCATGATATATAGAGTGGGTCATTTAAGCAAGATCATCCTTCTTTGGAACAAAATTTCCATTACGCCCTCCAAAACTGGATTTAAGAATATAAAATTATTCTTGCTTACTCTTCCATCGTCCCCTACACTGTAACTTATTATTTTTTAAATTTTTATATTAACAAACAGATCATTATAACGTAGAACCAAAACCAAAAGCACTCTTTAAAGGGAGTGTCAAGAGTGTCCGTGGTAGAAGTGCTTCGGCAGCAAACCGGCATACGGTTTTTATCTCATAGGAGCTCCCTCTTCAGGATTTATCAAAGTCAATTTTAACGGAAGTGTCCGTGGTAGAAGTGCAGGTTCCGCGTTATTATCAGAGGTCCTCATGGTGACCTTTTGGCAGCGGGAGGTTTTGGTACTTTTGACTCCTTTATCCCCATGACTGAGCTTCAAGCGGCTTGGACGGATATTTCTTATGCTGCTCGGGTTCTTCATGCTCAGAGGCTTTGCATTGAGGGCGATTCCATGTCGGTTATTTCTTGGATTCAGATGCAGAATTGCCCTCCTGCTCTTTCTAATCCAATTTTGTTGGATATTTGGGCAATTCTGCGGGAGATTGAATGCGTCCAGACCAGTCACATATTTTGCGAAGCCAACTTGGCAGCGGATTGTGTTGCTGCTTCTGTGGCTCTGCTTTCTGGCCCTTAGATCTTGTCTCTGGGTGACCCCTGCCCTGCTCCTTTGAGCAAATTTTGTATTCTGATCTAACTGGGTTGACTCGCGCTCGACTTATACGATGGTCCATTTGTTTCCAAAAAAAAAAAAAAAAAAAAAGGGAGTGTCAGGAAGAGAGTTGCCGACCCATTGACTATAATATAACTGAGGCAATTAATTGAAAAATGCCGAGAAGTGTACATTCAAACCAAATATTCTTTATAGGCGTTCAAAAATATGTTTAACTTTCCAAAAAAAATAAAAATATTTAGCTTATATTAGAGTCAACAAGATCAAACGCTTCAAATTAAACAAACAACCTATCAATTCCAGTAAAGACATTTGAATTATTCTCATCTTTGACTCCTTAATATTCTCATGGAAGCATATTTTTATATGCTATGCTTGAACATAACAAAATTCATGAGATAAAATACATGCTGCTATATATATATATATATATAGTTAAACTTGATTTCATTCAAGTATAATTAAATTTAAATTTGATCATCTTTTCAATTATTAAATCTATAAAATTTAAAATTTCTAAAGGTAAAAAAATAAAAAAGATCGAATAATTCCATATCTGTATATAAGCAAAGATGAAACTAATCGAATTCTATGTGTGTATATATATATATAGATAGAGAAAAATATATGAATTTGATTACTTTTAAATATAATCAAATCTAAGATCCGATCATTTTTTCTATTTTCTGATCAATATAAATTACAAAGTCATTCCATTTTTTTATACTTTTATCTTTGAAATTCATAAATTGTGAGACTTTAAGGATGAATGAAGCAACTGAATTTAGGTTTGAAATGTATGTAACTAAGTCTATTTCTTTCTCTCTCTCTTTCTATATACATATGTATGTATATGTACATATGTATATATACATATACATATACATACATATGTATACATATATATACCTATACACATGTGTACACACACATACACACACACACACATATATATATATATATATATATATATATGTATGTATATGTATATGTACGGACATATGTATGGTGTGTGTGTGACCAAACAAAGATGGTGACATTTATTGAGCAAAAACAAAGGCTCTCTTACTCTAAATGGCCTGATTCCATGATATTAATGAGGAGTTTGTTTCTCTTAAAAAGATTGCATGTTTAATTTTGATTAGCAAGTTATTAGCTTGCTAATCAAACTTGTATTGATCTAATATGTGAAGCATAAATCTAGAAAATAAGTGTTTGGTTAATTAAGAAGTAGCATTTGGTGTCAAGGTCCATATTCAAAACCAAAAATCCAGGAGAGTGGGCACAACTCAGGCAAAGATAGAATGCGCCATCTAATTTTAGGTATAAGCTTTCCTCGTCCGAATTTGCTTACCATGTTGTCTACGTGTATAATCTTTTTAAGACTTTCTCATTTAGGATGTCTAACGCCTTAATTAATATTTACACATTAACGAAAGTTCAATCACATAAGGATGCGCACATTAATGATCTAAACCATTAGCATAATCTAGTATTTGCAGAGTAAGATCATATGGTTTAAAGTCATGTGGCCCATGCATCAAGTGGTTAATATATGTATTATTTTATATTATATATATTTAAAATATTGGTTATAAGTTTTTAAATTATATAATTTTGGTATATAAGTAACCAAAAAAATAGCCCGATGGTTTAGACATCTTGATCATCCAATTTAAAATGCATCTCTCAAAGAGATAGAGCAAGCAGGTGTCACTGGAACTGGAACAAAACCTCATGTAGACCATAAAATATATTACAACATCCTAACCATTTTGAGGACACGTATTCATTAATATTGGACTAATCTAAGGTGAAAATGGTTGAGTACGACCCCAAATATTCCAATGAATACACGTACAATATGGACCTTGGAGGACAGCTTAAAATTTAAACAGAGGCTGAAGAGAAAATAATAATTTTAATTTTTGTTACAGATTTCTGGAACTGTGGAATAAATCTTAGCTGCATCGCGCCATCTAATTCGCATCTCTCTCCCTCCACGCGGTGACAGTTGTAAGCCCGTCCATCCTACCGCTGAAGTCCATCAATCCGACAGCCAGCCGATCCGGATGGGCTTCCGGTCCGTCCCCTTGATATCCGGACCAAATCCTGAAAATTATAATTTAATTACTTTAATTATTACTTAAATTAATCTCCAAAACAGCGAAAAAAAGGGGGAAAAAAAAAAAGTGAAAAAGAGAGCACGGAGAGAAGCATCGAAGGAACGGCAAAGCAGTCTGGCTTTAGCTGTCCACCCCCAAATTAAAAATTAACATCTCATTAAAGCTCTAATCAAGGAAAACTCGATATATCTACCTCGGATTTTTGATACTTAATCTCGAACGATGCCATAAATAAACATTCCAAAGGCTGGAGACCTCTCCCGTTCGCTCGCGCGCGCCTCCCTCGTCCACGTCCTCCTCGTCCGTCTAATCATTCCGTTCGACCGCTTTATCTTATCTCATCATTCTTTGTACCATCCTTCTCCCACTACGAGGAATATCGGATTCCATTTCTTTGAAAATGAGAAAAAAAAAATGAATAAATTCCCTCCGTACGATTCATTCGATCAAAAGATTGTGAGGTGTCCGAAGTCCCTCTTCAAATATGGGCCATAAATAGGAAGGGGAAAACAAGAAACTCCCCCGAAACCATCCATTTTTTCTTTCTAAACCAAACCCCGGTCCATCCATCCTTCTTTTTGTCTCAGATCCCACCCTTGCCCAGGTCCCACCTCCTCCTCTTTCTATGGAAGGGGACAAGAAACTCACAGAAGAAGCCAAGAGATAGAAAGAGATCTGCCGTCCTTTCTCTCCGTTCCCTCGTTCGTTGGGGGGTTATTTCGAGTAACCCCCGGGCCAAACTCGTTGGTGTAGAGGGAGGGAGGGAGGGAGGGAGAGGAGGGGTGGTGAGCGGGGCGAGATGAAGAACGGAGGAGGGGCGGAGGAGTCGTCGGCGGTGGCGCTGAAGAAGGGGCCGTGGACGGCGGGGGAGGACGCGATCCTGATCGAGTACGTGAAGAAGTACGGGGAGGGCAACTGGAACGCGGTCCAGAAGAACGGCGGCCTCAACCGCTGCGGCAAGAGCTGCCGCCTCCGCTGGGCCAACCACCTCCGCCCCAACCTCAAGAAGGGCACTTTCACCGCTGAGGAGGAGCTCCTCATCCTCCAACTCCACGCTCAGCTCGGCAACAAGTGGGCCCGCATGGCCACCCAGGTACTCCTCCTCGCCTTCTCTCTGATATCTTCTCTTCTTGCTGCCATTTTTCGCTGCTCATCCGTGAACGTTTCTGTAGTTGCCGGGGAGGACGGATAACGAGATCAAGAACTACTGGAACACCCGGCTCAAGCGGCGGAAGCGGGCGGGGCTTCCTCTCTACCCGCCGGAGGTACAGAGGCAGCTTTTGCTCCGGCAGGGCTTCCACCTCCGTCCTCCCGTCGCCGCCTCTTCCGCCTCTCCCGTCCCTTCCAACCCTCCGCCCGCCCCCGTGCCCCGGACCCGGCTCCGCCCTCCTCCTCTATCATTGCTTAACCCGATCACCTTGCCGTCCTCTCCCTCGCCGGCGGCCGCCTTCTCGTCGTCTCCCTCCGCAACCGCGTCCGTCCCTCTCCCGAACCAATTCTCGAACGGCCTCGCTTTCCAGTTCCCGCTCTCCTCCCCTCTCTCGCCTTCCGCTCTTTCCCTGCTTCAACCCCAGCACCAGCCGCGACAGCAGTTCTCTGTTTCCTGCCCCGTCTCGCCGGCTCCGCCGCCGCAGTTTTCCGTTTCGCCGGCTCCGCCGCAGCAGTTTCCGTTCTCCTGCCCTGTTTCGCCGACCGTGCAGAGCCCTCTATTTCAGTCGCAGCAGCCGATGCACTGCAATTTGGGGAGCTTCGACGTGAATCCATCTCCTCCTTTCGTTCAGATGCCCTTCAGGGGCGAGCTCCCTTCAAGCCAAATACCGGGGGAGACGGGCGGCGGCTGCGGCGGTGCTGGCATCGGGCCGTTCCGGTCGATCGGAAGCGGGCTTCTGGACGACATGATACGAGAGCTGCAGCGCGGTGGGGAGGCTCCGAGTGTGGACCGGCAGCCTCAGCTCGTGGCGGCCGCCGGAGGTCAGGGCGGGGACGGTTACCGTGGTGGTAACGACGTTAGCAAACCCTCCCACGGCTCGGTTCTTGATTCCCTCACTAAGCCGGACGGCTCCGATTCTTCCATTAACGGTGAGTTCATCCCTTTGTTTGGCTGCATGTAGTGAATCGTTCTTTTCTTACCATTAAACCTGATGTAAACGTCGTTCAATGCACTGAGAGCATCAAGTATAATCAAATTCAGATGGTAATGGCCGATGATTCAATATTTATTCATCTCTATCCATCTTCTAAAACCTTCATTATTTTTAATCCTTTGATTCATGTTCTGCCATCCGTAATAAACTTGTCCACCAAGTCTCATCATTTTACTCGTTCTCTCATTGATACTTCATTATTCTGTTTTTAACTCACGAATGAATGAAGCCAGTTTAGCACTCATTGAATGCCTGCCTAATTTTCCCTTGTTCCCTTGAAACGATAATCTAAAAGAGACAGACCTTTTGTTCTGTGATGCCAGCGGTCTCTCACCGAGCATTTTTCTTCCAGGAATTGAGATGAGGAGTGTAGTCAAGAATGAGTTCAATCCAGTGCATGAAGACATATCCACGCTGTTCGATATGCCCACAATGCCGGCGACGATGGTGGCCCCGGACTGGTACAACAGCGACAGCGGAGAGTTCTCCAACGGTCCATCATCCGTCATGACCGATGATGACATTGGGCTCGAAATGCATCAGCTGGCCTCATCCCTTTCCATCCCTCCTGTGGACCGGGAATGGAACGTCAGCTCATGCGCCTGGAACGATGCGTCTGGAATCCTGTAAAGAATTTTACGGCTCTGTATGTGCCCATTGTACGTTCTTAGGCCAGTCAATGATGGTCTGGGTTTGGAGAGAGACTACCATGTCATAAACTTCTGGTGATTGTATGCTTTAAATTTCTTGAGGCTTGGAAATTATGAACTTCTTTCTGGTGGCTATGTTGCGTTTATGAGTTCTATATATCGTCGCATGTTTTTTGTCAACTGTGCTCTGTATTTTGGTTGGAGAATTATATGAACTGAGAGCAAGTTTCTGTTGTATTTTTTTCGTTAACTATTATATACCTTTTAGTCTCAAAAGTCGGATGTGCATTTGGAAACACAGTGGCTAATACTTCTTTCTGGATCCACAGCTGAGAAGAAATGGCTAAATGTTTCTAGGACGAGATTAACTCCAGGAACTTGAAGAGGGCTGATGAATGGTGGAAATGAAAAGAGGGCAACTATTTTTAGTGAAGTGATCTCCAGATTTAAATCAGATTATGCTCTGTGGACGAGTAGTATGAGGAGCTTATGGATTTGTGTCATTATTATCAACACAGCAGTAAAATAAGATTCCATTGCTGGGAGAACTTGTGGCTGAGGAATTGCCTCTTTTTGAGGGGTCACACGCACCATCTTCTCTCCTTAATCATGGCAGCACCATCTTCTCTTCTTAATCATGGCATTATGCATGCATTCTCCCATTGTTCCTCGCCTAAGTTGAATTTTTTAGATAGCTATATGCACATCATCTCTTGTGATTGAGCGACAAAGGAGTAAAATATATGAAAGAGTGGAGATTAAAGATCTTTTTGGAATATCTTGTGGAATTTGAATGAAAAAGCGGGTAATTTAATATTGACCATAATTTTTTTTTTCCTCCATTTTCTATAGAGCCTTCCTCTTTACGTTAGTGGTGCATATCTGACCTTTTTTTGATGGAAGTGATGTTTAAGGCAATATAATAATAAACTCTGATCGCCACTGGTTCATAGTGGAGCGAGAATTGGTCACGTCTAATTCGTAGAGAATGGGTGTCAATTTATCGCCAATTCATCAATCCAACGCCAACCAATCCACTTTAAAAAAGATTCATATTTAGGATAACCAGATTGAGATTATAAACGAGTCCGCCTACTTGGTCCTATTTATTAAACGCGTCAAACATGAACTATTTGATTCATTTTAGCGTGTTTAATAATTGAATTAAATCATGATGCAACATGTTTAACTCATTTAAGACCTGTTTAATTATTTTAAACCTAGTTAACCATTTAAACTGGCTTGCTTAACCAATTTTAAACTTATTTAACCTATGAAAAATCTATTTAATTAACCCCTTCTAATCTGATTTGACTTATTTAATAAATGAATTATATAAGTAAGATAACGACAAGGTCTGGCTTAGATTTGAATTTCAAGTTAAGATTGACAAACTTTTAAACTGCCCCACAAACGACCTAATCCGAGTAGGTTTTTACCATGGAGATAATCGAACATAGGACTTATCTTTCAAAGGGTATTTTTGAGTTTTTTCTACAAAATCCCTCATCATAATTTATCTTGATTTTTTTTAAAAAAATTAAAACCAAACAATCATTTGCCATATGTTAGTTCCAACAAGTAGCAATTATCTTTGGAATATAGCTGCCATCCTTCTTGCATCATTTGCAATGCATCAAACTTGAATTTTATGAATGAACCACTTGAAATTAGAATTCTAGTCTAGCAGTCATCTTCTCCTTGGTTTAGGATGGACCATTGATCTAGGCATCCTCCTCTTCAAGCGCTGCTATGCTTTAGATGACTTCTTTTAAAAAAATAAACAAAAAATGTTTACCACTAGAAGATTCCAGCTGAACGAGGGGGTGCATTTGGATTGCATGACCAGAGATTACTTTTACATGAAAAATACATGCCTTGCTTGCTTTCTCCATGTTTTTAAGCCACAATTTACTGTTAAATATGATTTCTGTTATTGCTGTGGAGTGCCCATACTATGGAATTCACCAGATTATAAAATAATTACAGCTTTTTGTGCACCTGAGCCTCAGGTGAAGGTTCAGTCACATATGCCACGCATATAAATATAGAAGAAGTTCACAATATCAGCAGATATGAAGCATTTTAGTGACATTGTTGTCCTGTTTTGAACTGTTCTTATAGTTTTCAGAGCTTAATTATCAGTAATCTGGTGGATGGATGATACCTATACTAATCAGAATACTATCTAAAAATGAAATTTGGAGTGCTCTTGAATGGAAAAATTATGGCCTGCCTCCTCCTCACTGGCTGCCCAAGCTTATCGCCACCTTTTTGATTTTAATAGCCGCTTTACGTTTAGCCTGTGGCTTGTATAGAAAACAGGCTTAAATCTGTTGAAGAAGGGTTAAATCTATGTAAAGGACTAAATATGACATGATTAACCGCATTGCATTTAATTGGTCAGACGACAATCAAACGGACCTGTCAATAATTCCTCCATCAAATGTTTGAAAAGATTTTGATTTTCTGGCAAAGGTCTACACACGTGGAATATCAGTTGATATATCACTCTCCAAAAAAAAAAGAATTTAAAATTAAAAGAAAAAAAGATTAGCCATCATTTTGTCAATTGATCCTGAAGTTCCATAATTTTTTTAAGAAATAGTTAAATAAGATCTGGTGATCTCTGAAGCTTAACTGCATGTCATTTTTTGGAACAATATATACATGCATGAAACATTGCTTCAGTTGGGCTGGCAAGCAATTATAACTCAATCTTAGAGCTGGCATAGCGTAATTTTTACTGTTCAACTAATTCCCGTTGATTGCTTTCCAAGATATCCAACCAACTCTCTTCATCAGGACCAGGTACAAGCGAAGAAGACTGCTTCCAAGTGTTTTCACATCTGAAGACAACCCTTCACTTCGTGAAAATCTTACTGATTTCTAGCAAGTTTGCACGTCCAAGAAGACGGTAGGGGAGTTCACGATACCAACCTCCATTGGGGATGCTTTTAAGTAGTAGCAAATTTAGGTAAAAATATACTTTTGGCCTTCAAATAATCTTACTCAAAATTTATTATGATTCTCAAACTATTAGTTGTTATAATTAATCTCTTTTATTTCAAAAATATTATATTCTTAACATCATGTCACATGAAATAACTAATGTGTCATCTTGATGCGAATACGTTAACTGATTTATATAGTAATATATCAACTATTTCGTTAATTATAACGGGACAAAATGCAATGTTTTTAAAACATAAGGGATTAAATTATAATAATTGAAAGTTTAAGGATCTAAATGAATTTTGTGTGAAAACTTGAGGATCAAAACTATATTTTAGTAGGCAAAATTATTTTCCCCCTCAGTTCGTTTCTTAAGGCTTGAAGAAGATTATTTAAACCATCTAGATTAGTCCGTCCCTATTTTCATCACCTCTTTCCACGTGCCTCTCTTGAAACAAAAAAGAAACATCTACCTTATGATGTTATCAAACTTTCTCTTGACTTTCTTGATCTTGTGACTGTCACGCCCCAAATTTATCATCTGATTCGGCTATGTGACACGCTGCATGAACCCTAAGGCAAGTCCTAGAGACCATGCAAGGCCTGATATAAATAATCAACACTATATTCTACAAAAGTTTTATCATTTAAAAAAATAGCAATTATTATAATTTAAAAGTAAACTGGATAAACATCCACTAGTGTCATAAACATAAGTGCATTATTTTTTTTTTCTATAATCTTTAGAAAAATTTACTAAAATAGAATTTATATCTATCTAACTAATTTCAATAACTGCAACGTCGCTCCATCCCATCCTATCAAATTAATCACCTCAACCTGTAAAAAAATTTTTAATAGATATAATGAGCTCAACAGCCCCGTAAGAATTCCCCTACATAAAATTTACCTTCTTACATAGCAATTAAATAGATAACCTTTATGGTATAAATACATGATTAAGAAAATCCAAACTATCAAACCAATAAATGTAGATGCCATTATGCAATCAAGTAATACACATCTAATAACTGCATACTCAACCAATCATACATTGGATCCAAATTCATATGGCTTTTAGCTCTAGACTACCATAACCATGTTCCAGCCCGTGGCTGGGCAACAGTCACACTGCAGCCTGTGACGAGCAACACTACCATATTTTCAGCTTATGGCAGGGCCCACATTGTCACACTTCAGTTTGTGACTGGCTACCATATTTCTAGCATATGGCAAGGCTCTTACATGGTCAGCTTAAAGCATCAATCATCATATGCACTCATGCATCATAAGCAACACATGACATGCATATCAATGCACCACAACTCAACCATGTCTGACAACACAACGATGCAATCAAATAAAATATTCATCAGTTTATGATCATATCACACAAGTATTTCAAAATAATCAACTAATTTACATATTACCTAATTTTAAAATAATAAAAGTTTCATAAGTCATAATTAAGCAATATTCATCAACCAAACCATACCAAGAATCAGAAAATAGCATGAAATCCATAATTCACCCAACGTAAATCAACAAAAACCAATAATTATTATTTATATAATAGCGATAAAAATTATGTAGAAGAATTCTTACTTCACAATTTGGCTAACAACTCCTCACTGACGACTCGAATTTAACTCCTCCCTGTCATGCTGGTTGTCTCCTTTAGCTGACATAATTCATATATTTTATTTAATTGATAGAAATAAACTTTAATAAAATAAAATAAAATAAAAATTAAATTTTCTTTTAGAACCCATCATTGGGTCTGTGCCACAATCCGAGCACTCACCCTTCTCCTCTCCTATATATATATATATATATAATCCCCTCATCGTGTTTATCACCTATGCCTAATTTCTTTCCATCTTTAATGATCCGCTAAGAACTTACCTCTCTTTCCTAGCGTCGAATGATATCCTAACGATAGAGGGCTTGCTTTTCCACTTTTTCCTCCTCTTCTTCTTCTTCTTCTCTCTCTCTCTTTTTTTTCTTGGCGGCGCTATGAAAACCCTAAGCCGCCCGTCCCCTTTTATTTTTCATGTTACCAGGCTGGCGCAGGGGAGGAGAGATTCCCTCCCCTGTTTTTACGCATATTCCACGCATTTAATGGGATTTTCCCTGATTTCATGCGTAACCCACGCGTTTAGTGAGATTGGTATTTTTATGGGCCTTACATTCTTCCCCCTTAAAATAAATTTCGTCCTCGAAATTTTTCTTACTAGATATATCAAAGAGTTGGGGATACTTGTCTTTTACTTCTAACTCCAATTCCCAAGTGGCCTCTCTCTCTGAGTGGTTGCTCTATTGTATCTTCACATAAGGTATAGTATGACGACTTAAAATCTGATCCTTTCTATCCACAATCCGCACTGGATATTCATTATAAGTCAAGTCCTTTGAAGATGCAATGGCTCATGCTCTACCATATGATTTGGATCTAGAACATATTTCTTCAACATTGACATATGAAAGACATTGTGCACATTTGACAGAGTTGGTGGTAATGCTAGTGATATGCCACCTCTCCAACTCTGTCTAAAATCTCAAATGGACCAATGTATCTGGGACTCAGTTTACCCCGAAGTCCAAATCTCATCACACCCTTGCTAGGAGAAACCTTCAAGAACACATGATCACCGATTTGAAATTCTAGCTTCCTTCTTTATTGTCAGCATAACTCTTCTGTCTGCTCTGAGCTGTGCGAAGACGTTCTCGAATTGCTTGTATTTTCTCCATAGCTTGTTGCACTAACTCGGGTCCCAAAAATTTTTGCTCACCAACATCATCCCAACAAATTGAGACCGACATTTTCTTCCATATAGTGCTTCATAAGGAGCCATTTGGATACTTGCTTGATAACTATTATTATAAGAAAACTCAATCAAGGCCAGATGACTATCCCATGCACCACCCAAATCTATAACACAGGCTCTTAGCATATCCTCCAAGATCTGTATAGTCCGCTCTGATTGTCCATCCGTTTGTGGGTGAAAAGCAGTACTAAAGCTCAACTTGGTGCCAAGTGCTTTATGAAGACCTTTCCAAAACTGGGATACAAACCTACTATCCCGATCAGATACAATAGTCACTGGAATCCCATGTAGCCTCACAATTTGTTCTATGTACATGCCTGCCAACCTCTCCAAAGAATCCAACCCTAAATGGTAAGAAATGAGCTGATTTGGTCAACCGATCCAAATCACCCATACACATTACTACCCCGAGGGGTTCTCGGCAAGCCAGTTACAAAATCCATAGTGATATGCTCCCATTTCCACTGAGAATATCAAGAGACTAATGGTCAGCGGGTCTTTGATGTTAGCTTTCACTGCTGACATACTAAGTACTGAGCAACATGAAAGCTATGTCCTGTTTTATACCAGTCCACCAAAAATTTTTCTTTAAGTCACAGTACATCTTGGTACCTCCAGGATGCATAGTATAGGCCGAATTATGTGCTTCGCCCAAAATCTCTTCTTTCAGATCTTTATTATTTGGTATACAAAGTTGTTCCCAAATCTCAGTGAACCATCCTCATGAATTCGAAACTCTGTTTGAACACCGGTCTCCACCATTTTTATAATCTGTTATAACTCTGGGTCCTCCTTCTAAGACATCTTAATTCTCTCTATTAGGGTAGGCTATACTGTAAGTGCAGTAAGTTGAACCTTGGGGTCATATATCCGGACCCCAATATTAGCTCTATCTAAATCCAATAAAATATGTCTTTGATTAGTTATCAGAGCTGCCAATTCACATGAAGATTTTTTCTTAAAGCATCAGCTACTACATTAGCCTTTCCTGGATGATAGTTAATGTCAAATCATAATCCTTTAACAATTCTAACCATCTTCTCTGCCTCATATTTAATTCCTTTTGAGTAAAGATGTACTTTAAGCTCTTGTGATCAGTAAAGACATCACACTATTCTCGTACAAGTAATGTCTCCATATTTTTAATGCAAACACTACCGCTGCCAATTCTAAGTCATGAGTTGGGTAGTTTTGCTAATATGATTTTAATTGTCTAGAGGCATAAGCAATCACCTTTCCATTTTGCATTAATACACATCCAAGTCCTTTACGTGATGCATCACTATAGATGGTAAACCCTCCAGTTCCAGCTGGAATAGTCAACACTGGGGCCATCACTAATCGTCTTTTAACTCTTGAAAGCTCTTCTACAATCCTCTGTCCATTCAAACTTCACTCGCTTTTGAGTCAAGTGAGTTAGAGGTATGGCAATACGAGAGAATCCTTCAACAAACCTTCGATAGTAACCTGCCAACCCCAAGAAACTGCGTATCTCATATACATTAGAAGGCTTGTTCTATGCAACCACAGCTTCCACTTTCTTCGGATCTACTGAAATACCTTCCTTAAAGACTACATGTCCAAGAAAAGCAACACTATCCAACCAGAATTCACATTTAGATAACTTTGCATAGAGCTTCTCCTCTCGAAGAGTCTATAGTACTATCCTCAAATGTTCTATGTTCTTGTGAGCCTTTTGAATATATCAGAATATCATATATGAATACCACCACAAATCAATCCAAGTAAGATTTGAATACCCAATTCATAAGATCCATAAATGCAGCTGGTGCATTGGTCAATCCAAAAGGCATAACCAAAAACTCATAATACCCATATCTCATCCTAAAAGCTGTCTTTGGTATATCTTCACTTTTATCTTTAATTAATGGTACCCTGATCGGAGATCAACTTTCGAGAATATTTGTGCTCCTTGCAATTGATCAAACAAATCTTCAATTCTTGGTAAGGATATTTATTTCGTACAGTCATCTTATTCAGCTCTCGATAATCTATACATAGCCGAAGACTTCCATCTTTCTTCTTCACAAATAGTACAGGAGCACCCCAAGGAGACACACTTGGTCTGATAAAGCCCTTATCTAATAACTCTTGTAACTGTTTTTTTAACTCTCTTAATTCTATTGGAGCCATCCTATATGGAGTCTTTGAAATTGGACCAGTACCAGAATCAGATCAATAGAAAAATTAATCTCCCTATCTGAGGTAACCCTGGTAACTCATCTGGAAAAACATCAGGGAACTCGTTCACAACAGGAATGTCCTCTGTACGAAGCTCCTTTTGTTGGGTATATAGCACTGTAGCTAAATACCCTTCATAACCTTTCCTGAGAAGCTACTTGGCCTGTAGTGCCGATATCATTTTTAGTTGAGTAGATGACTTGCCACCCATACAGCTGAACTCAGCTTGCCAGGAATTTGAAATTTTACTGTCTTCTCAAAATAGTCAATTGTAACATGATAAGCTGCCAGCCAATCCATCCCAAGAATTAAATCAAAATCCTTTATTTCTAAAATTAATAAATCTGCCTTCATCTCCATATCCCCAATGGTTAATATGCAATCCTTACACATTGACTCCATTAACATAATATCTCCACTTGGTGTAGAGACACACATCCCAACTTCTAATGGTATAGGTGTTAACTTGCTACTTTTAACAAAATAAGAAGATATAAAGGAATGTGTAGCATCCAAATCAAACAATGCATATATTGTATGGGATAATAACTTAATCATACCTGTCACCGTAGCATTTGAGGCATTAGCATCTAGCTCTGAGAGTGCATAGATATGCCCTTGAGCTCGAGGTTTTTGTGGTACCTCTCCTGATTGTGGTGCTACTGAAGACTCTAGTTTTCCTTGTAGTTCTTTTCCCTTGGGATACTTTGCTGCTATGTGACCTGGCTGCCCACATGTGTAGCACCTCTTCTGTGATAGCCCGCAATCTCTTAGGAAATGTGGTCCTCCACAACCAAAACACTTGACTTCACCTTTATTTGATGTCCCATCACCTGGGGATGCATTGTTATGCCTCTTTGTATTAGGGTTTCTCTTGTCTTGGCCTTGAAAATTTTCAAACCCACCTCTTTTCTTCATAGTCCTCTCCCTTGCAGCTTGTGTATCATTAAAGCCTTTTTCTATCACCAACGCCTTGTTCACCATCTCCTTATAGGTGGTCAACTCAAAAGCAGCCACTCGTTGTCGGATCGGGTCCCTAAGTCCATTTTCATACTCATGAGCCCAAATAATTTCCTCTGCCACTACTGTGGGTGCATACCTCGATAATTCTTCAAACTTGGTAGTATATTGTGCCACTGTCATATTGCCTTGGTCAAGACGATCAAACTCTCGAAACTTCTGAAATCTAACACTCTGAGGAAAATATTTTTCATAGAAAACCTTTTTGAATCCCCCCAGGTGTGCGGTGCATCATTAGGGCCAAGTTTTCCTTTCTCTATCTCCCACCAATCAGCTGCCTCACCAAGCAATATGAAGGTCGCAAAGTTGACCTTTTCCTCCTCTAGACATTTCAAGGCCTGGAAGACCTTCTCAATCTCTTTCAACCAACTCTTAGCCTCCATAGGGTCAGTAGTGCCCTTGAAAGCCGACGGTGCGTACTTCTTGAACTCAGTCAGGTTAACTCGATGCTCAGGTTGAGTTCTGGGATCCCATAGTTGCTGTTGTAGTTGCTGCTGCAATTGTTGCTGCAAGAATCATGTTGTTGCTGCTGTTGCAGCTCCATCATCTTCATCATATCTGCCATTGATGCAGCTTGTTGTTGCAGCAGAATATCTAGTAACTGGGCAGTAGTTACATGCTCACTGGGTTGTACCCTAGGTTCCTCCATATTTCGTGCTCCTGATGTCCCTGCTTCTATGGTTCCCACTCTAGGGGCATTAGGAACTTCAGTGGTGGGGACCATAGGGGGCTCCTCCTGGCGTAAACCCCGCATTGTTGAGGCTGTATCACTTCCTTGTGATTGCGAGGGCTCCCATGCAGAGCGAATCAGGTTGGCCTTTAGGTCGACCACGTCCTTTACTTTGAGCCATATCAACTTCTATATAACAAGGTTTAGTTTTTAATTTAATATCCATATATCAATCAAAATTAATTCACATTCAAAACTTTCAATTCAAATAAGATTTAAAAATTTCCCCCACCCACTCTCACTTCGTTCCTAAATCCTAGAATCCTAAACCATGTTTTTATGCCACTTCAGTCAATTTTTCAATTTTTTCATCCCTAATGATCATAAATCTGGCTCTGATACCACTTCTGTCACGCCCCAAATCCGCCATCTGATTCGGCTACATGACACAGCTGCATGAACCCTAAGGCAAGCCCTAGAGACCATACAAGGCCTGATATAAACAATCCACACTATATTCTACAAAAGTTTTATCATTTAAAGAAATAGCAATTATCATAATTTAAAAGTAAACTGGGTAAATATCCACTAGTGTCATAAACATAAGTTCATTATTTTTTTCTATAATCTTTAAAAAAATTATTGAAATAAAATTTATATCTATCTAACTAATTTCAATAATTGCAACGTCACTCCATCCATCCTATCAAATTAATCATCTCAACCTGTAAAAAAAAAAACAGATATAATGAGCTCAACAGCCCCGTAAGAATCCTCTACATAAAATTTACCTTCTTATATAGCAATTAAATAGATAATTTATGGTATAAATACATGATTAAGAAAATTCAAACCATCAAACCAATAAATATAGATGCCATCATGCAATCATGTAATACACATCTAATAACTGCAGACTCAACTAGTCATACATTGGATCCAAATTCACCTGGTTTCAACTCTAGACTACCATAACCACGTTCCAGCCCGTGGCGGGGCAACTGTCACACTCCAGCCTGTGACGCAACACTACCATATTTCAGCCTATGACGGGCCCACATTGTCACACTTCAGCCTGTGACTGGCAACACTACCATATTTCTAGCCTATGCAAGCTTTTACATGGTCAGCCTAAGCATCAACCATCATGCACTCATGCATCACAAGCAACACATGGCATGCATTACAATGCACCGCAACTCAATCATGTCTGACAACACAACGATGTAATCAAATAAAATATTCATCAGTTTATGATCATATCACACAAGTATTTCAAAATAATTAACTAATTTGCATATTGCCTAATTTTAAAATAATAAAAGTTTCATAAGTCATAATTAAGCAATATTTATCAACCAAACCATACCAAAAATCAGAAAATAGCACGAAATCCATAATTCACCCAACGTAAATCAATAAAAACTAATAATTATTATTTATATAATAGCGATAAAAATTATAGAAGAATTCTTACTTCACAATTCGGTTAACAACCCCTCACGATGATTCGAATTTAACTCCTCCTTGTCACGTTGGTTGTCCCTCCTTCAGCTGACATAATTTATATATTTTATTTAATTAACAGAAATAAACTTTAATAAAATAAAAATTAATTTTCTTTTAGAACCCATCATTGGGTCTGTGCTGCAATCCGAGCACTCACCTTCTCCTCTCCTATATATATTTATATTAATCCTCTCACCGCGTTTATCATATGTGCCTAATTTCTTTCCATCTTTAATGATCCGCTAAGAACTTACCTCTCTTTCATAGCGTCTAACGATATCCTGACGATGAAGGGCTTTGCTTCTCCACTTTTTCCTCCTCTTCTTCTTCTTCTCTTGCTCTTTTTTTTTTTTTTTCTTAGCAATGCTATGAAAACCCTAAGCCGCCCGTTCCCTTTTATTTTTCATGTTATTAGGCTGGCACAGGGGCGGAGGGATTCCCTCTCCTGTTTTCACGTATTCCACGCGTTTAATAGGATTTCCTCTGATTTCATGTGTAACCCACGTGTTTAGTGAGAATGGTATTTCCATGGGCCTTACAGTGACCAAGTCATCAGGAATTGAAATACCTCAAGTGGTGATAAAGTTGCTGACCTCCTCCCATTTCCTGTAGACTCGAGTTGAGTTTGGCCTTGTATTTGGGACGCAACCTCTCGTATTCGTGCTCATCCACTGTCTTCCTTATCATAAGCTAAACCTTTTATTCCCTCAGTCAAAGCCTAATGGCCTCCTTTCTTACGTACTTTCCCTCAGCATCGACAACTGTGGCTTGGATCCGCAGCAATAACCTCTTCAACTCGTTGACATGCATACTCTTCAGCAGCGTTTGGCAGCTCTCATGATGATCCAAAAGTTGGTTGAATTGTGCCTTCTAGCTTGTTCGCCATCTCTGGAAACGAAGGATGGGGTTCCTCCGGCAAAATGGAAGTAATTGAAATTCTCGTCTCCTTTGGATTTTTTGAAAACCAGAATAGATCCCGTATTTGGACGTAAGAATGAAAGGATGAATAACCAGTCAGCAGACGAACCCTTTCACAAAAGTCAAAAGAGAAAGCACTTGCCTGCAAGGAGGCGCGCTTCTTAGATTAATGCCTTTTTTTTTTTTGAGTGTGTTTGATATCATTTTATTTTGTTTTATTTTTAAAAGTAAAATCATGGAAATTAAGCCCCCCAAAAAAGTTTCATAATACTATTTTTATCCTCTAAATTATTCCCATTATTTTTTAAAAATAAAAGTAATAAATAATTTACTTTCATCATTTCTAAAAATCAAAAACTCGAGTTTTTTATACTAAGACAAGTACACCTCCACCGTACCATTATCATTAATTGTTACGACAATCATTATGCACATCATTATCATCATTTTATTGCTATCATCATTATCATCACTATCTCTACCAAGCCATTACCATTATGCACTACATCACTAGCATCCTTACTGCTACCACTACTATCAATATCATTATTGCTACGGCCACCCTTACAACTATCATTGTCACATTTGTCACAACATCAATTATTAAAAACAATTAAAAAATTATTTAAAAAATTATTAATATTTTCAAATAATTTGAAATAAAAACCATATGGATAACTTGAATCATTCTAAGAATATGCATAAGCACATTATGGAGATAAGAGTCACTATTGCACAGTCTATGTTCCTAGATGTTGAGATTATTGAATCATTCTTGATTTTTTTTATTCTTTCACAATATCATATAATACAAAAGAAAAAATGATTACTTAATAAACTTTTGATTATGCGCATTCAAGAGGAAGAAAATGCCTCACAAGAGAAGAAGGATGGCCAAAAATCCATGAAGGCAAAAAAAATCAATGAAGGGCAGTGAGGTTGCATGCTTCAAGGAACAGGGTAGGGGTGTAACCGAGTCGAGACAGCTCATGAGTAGCTCAAAATTGACTTAAAAAATATCGAAATTGACTCGCTGCTTATCGATTCAAGCTTGAGCTACTCGAGTATATAATTGAGTCAAGTTCGAGTATTAAAATACTTGGTTCGAAAAGCTAACGAGCTTAATCGAGCTTACTTAATTTTACTATTTTACCTTATAATTATACATATTTATAATATTATCCTAACTATATAAAACTTCTTTGAATTTTAATTGAGAACATATTTTATTTTAATTAAAAATTATTTTTTTAAATTTTTAAATAAAAATTCAAGTCAAGATCGAGTATATCAAATATTTCATCCAGCTCAAGTTCGAGCTCTAAATAAGTCGAGTTCGAGCTTCAAATTTTAGAGTCGAGTCGAGCTCAGCTTGGCACTGTATCGACTCGACTCGGCTTGATTACACCCCTAGAATAGGGACATAAAAAAAAGATTTGCTCATAGTTTAAGAAATGATTATTGAAAAGAAAGGTAATATGATTTCTCTCATGTGTCATGAATCCTTTTTTGTTGATGCTCCTAAGAACACGTGATGGATTAATTCAAGTTTTACAATTCATCTGGTTAATATCATGTGATCTTTTCTTAATATAAAGAAGCCGTAGGGAAATGAACAAGGCATTTATTTGTCATGAACCCTTTTTTTGTTAATGCTTTTAAGAACGCATGGTGGATTAGTTTAGGTTCTATAATCTATATTGTTAATATCATGCGATATTTTCTTAATATAAAAAAGCGAAAGGAAAATGAACAAGGCATTTATTTGAGAAATAAAATGCATTCAAAAGTTGAAGTTATGATGGACTTCTAAATTAGTTTTAAAATTTGGCTTTGTTTTAGATCTTGAGAATGTTTTTTATGTTCCTCCATTTTGCAAAAATCTACTTTTCATTGCTAGACAAATTACTATTGACTTTGTGTTTCATTGCTAGACAAATTACTATTGACTTTGTGTTTCATTTTGAAAATGATATTTAGTATTTTCAAAAATAATGAATTAGTTGGTGGTAGAATTTTAATTTATAGTTTGTATAAAACTGATTTAGACCCCACATTTGAGTCAAATTATTAACCTCGTATACTAAAATTGTTATGAAACGGATTATCATTGATTGAAACTCCTACATACTATGGCATAAGAAATCGGGTCAAATTCTTATTGGGAGAATTAAGAAGTTAGTAAATAATGGAGTTATGAAATTTTTTTGATTTTATTAATTTTAATACTTGAAAGGATTGCATAAAAGAAAGCAAATTAACAAGTTTTTTTAAGGTGCAAGAGGGGTTTGGACATTCTTCGGACCATTTCCTAAACATTGCCTAAATGATCAAAGATATTTTATCCTATTTATTGATAAC
Source organism: Calamus simplicifolius (assembly GCA_900491605.1). NCBI lineage: Eukaryota > Viridiplantae > Streptophyta > Magnoliopsida > Arecales > Arecaceae > Calamus > Calamus simplicifolius. The sequence goes on from UESW01003394.1 coordinate 80,280, forward strand.
CATACAAGATTCATAAATCTCTATCTTCTATTTGACAAGGTTGAGATATTAGATGCCTTCAAGGCCTATAAGAGTGTAGTAGAAAGATAAAATGAAAAGAAAACAAAAATTGTATGATTAGATCAAGGTGAGAGGTGCATAAAAAGAGGCAAATGCAAATGATTGGCTCATTTGCCAAGTTACTTGAAAAATAAAGCAATGTTGCTCAATGCACAATGCTAGGGTGTTGCTAAAAGGAAGAATATAACACTTATGGATATAATGAGAAGTATGATCAATAATTTTGATCCTTTTTTTATCTATTGAGTAAAGCTTTGAAAATTGTAGTGTACATCTTAAACATAGTTCTATCCAAGATTATCTTTAAGATATCATTCAAGTCATAGAATAAATGAAAACTAAGTTTAAGTTATTTATACATATGGCGTTATCTTATTAAAGTAATTATTTACAATCTTCACATACATAAATTAAATCTAAGAACAATTAGTT
>UESW01003395.1:0-45206 GCA_900491605.1 Calamus simplicifolius
TATTTATCACTGCAACAACACCACCAATTGCCATTAGGACCGTCTTGTACGAGTTGGCTTTGGCCAATGCTTCCCTGACCTTCACAAATCCCTTGGCATTCACCAGCATCAGTAGATTGTTCGATGCAATATAATCTTAAACATGGGTCAGTTCTAGCTGCTCCAGCTGCAACCCAATGAAATTTAGTCAAGCACATATACAAGCCACTTATAAATAACGCAAAAGAAATTTTTGAAAAAAAAGGCATAATTTAGACTACACTTAATTATTATTAGGAAACAACATCATATCAAAAAATTATTTGGAGTACATTTGTCCTTAACCCCATGAATAAATCCTTCATTTCAATATAAAAATATACAAGCACATATCATAAAATTATGTTGATTCACTGTAAAGATATGGCTTTGTCATAAGCAATAAGCAATAGGTGTTTGAAAATATTTTAAACAAGGCATTATTGCAAATATATAAGACTTTGTTTCATGGTTCCTATGATATAGAGATGTTCATGTGCACATAAATGTAAAGAATTTCAATAAACTAGAAACTAATGAAGTTTCAATGGTTCAACAAAGTTCAAGACAATTTGCTTAATAATTGAAATTAGATATACAACAAAAAAGGGTAGATATAAAATAAAAAAAAAATTGAATAGAAAAAAGAGACATTTGTCTGTAAGATATTTGTATCAAGACCTTACAAGCACAATGAGGAGTCATGCTGATAGCATTGTAAATTGGTAATCAAGATCACTAATATTTAGCAAGCATGGTTAAGTTTATATGATTCAACAAAGAGAAGGAACATTTGAAGAGAGGGAAGGAGGGATAAGAAAGAGACAGATAAATTATAAATAACTTTTGTTAAACTATAATTCATAATTAGTTCTCTCATTGTAAAACATTTTGAAAAATTCATTGATTGATAATTGGAATCATTTTTACTCAAAAAGAATAATTTGATTTATTTAATAGCTTGTAAAATTATTAATAAATCATAACATAGAACAATTAAAGATGATACAAAATGTATGAATAAACATGGTATATATAATCTATATTTGATAATATACAAACCTGGAGCTATGAGAAAGACAATTAATGCAATAGCTTGCACGAGCTTTATAGCATTTAATATATTCCTTTTTCCTTCCATTTATCCTCTATCCTCTTTCCCTCACTTTGCTTTTAGCTTAGGGTGCTACAGAGGCTGAGTATATATAGCCCAAAAAATGTTTAAAAAATTTTAAATCTACTCTAAGTGGTAGGATATGGCACAAAAAGCATATTAATTTTTCATACTAAAATGAATCAAAGTATATTAACATGGGGATTTCCCCCCCCCCCTCTCTTCTTCTCGGCCGTGGCCGGTCGTGGCCTGGCCACAGTGGCCAGGCTATGGAAAAAAAAATTAACTGGGGAAACCCCCCCCCTCCCGTCTTCTCGGCCATGGCTGCGGCTGTGGCCGGTCGTGGCCTAGCCATAGTGGCCAGCCACGGAAAAAAAAATTGAACATGGGGGTTGGGCCCCCCTCCCATCTTCTCCGGCCACGGTCGCGGCCGCAGCCGGTCGTGGCCTAGCCACAGTGGCCAAGCCACGGAAAAAAAAAAAATTAACACGGGGTTTGGCCCCCCCCCTCCTGTCTTCTCCGGCTGGGCCGTGGCCGATCGTGGCCTGGCCACAGTGGCCAGGCCACGAAAAAAAATTTAACACGGGGGGTTAAATTTATTATTAAATATTTATTAAAAATTACTGATTAAATTATTTAATTATTATTATTAAAAATATTATTAGTAAGCTGTTTTGATATTTTTAATCTTAATAATTTATTCAAATATATTATTATATCAATTAAATTTAGAAAACCCCTATAGTAATATTATTATATTAAATAAATAATATATTACAATAACATTAGAATACACTATAGTATTATTTTAATATTATATAAAAAATTATATTATGTGATGGTATAATATTTATTCATTTTCACCCATAAAAATATTTATAATAAACTCATTATAAATTAATATGAAATTATGATATAATTCAATATTTGGATTTTTTATTATTAAATTAGAAAAATAAAATTTATTATCCATTTAACTTATAGTATTTACTGTGATCATATAAAAGTTTGTTTATGATAATTAATTTAGGACACTTTATTAATAATATCATATTATAATATATAACTTATATTAGTTCATAATATTATAATATAAAATAATAACAATAAATTATGGTATTCTAATAAATAATGGTTGCTAATTAGTGATTCTGATCGATAGTAAATTAATTAAAGAAATTGCTTTACGATTATTTAGTGCTTATTATGTTTTAAATTAATTCAGTCATAATTGATTAGTGATTTTTATATAGTCATGGTTTAATATCTCAATCTATTAAACTATGCATGGTAGTTTATTGGTGAACATTTGGCATATGTGGATTCTAATTTTATTGATATTATAATATGATTTTATAATGATTTTATAATATCATATTATAATATGATTTTATAATATCATATTATGTCTTGATTATTTACATCATGCTTCAAATTGAAAGATGCATTAAATTATGTAATGCTAGAATGAACATCTTGTTGTAGTTCTATTTAATTTTCAGCACCGAATTAGTAGTTTCAATTATTTATATTTTAGTCTTCACATACAATTATGTAATGAGTTTATTACGGAATTGACAAGAATTTCTGAATAATAAGCATAAGTTCGATTGTCTTTGGATTTCCATATTATTTCTTATAGCACTATAACCTTTAGACCCGTTTGAGAATTTGGAAGACTTAGTCTTGCAAATTCTCAAATTGTCCTAGTGGACAGTTTGAGAAAATTTTTTGTGATATATTAGTCTGCTATTAATCATCGTTGGTTGAGATTGTGGTTTGTATTTGCTCATACGTTCTCCTAGTGTGGCATATATGCCACACATTTAGGAGAACATATGGGGAAATGCTGCTGAAATTTCAACGTAAACGATCGATGATAGTTAATAGCAGAATAATATATCACAAAAAATATTCTTGAATGGGATAGGGCCTTACCTTTTGGATATGGAGTGATGGTGGAATTAATTTAGGACACTTGATTGCTTGTGAAGTCTCATGATTGAATGGACCACTTTGCGGCCCGGCCCGAATCCAAGCCCTAGCATTAGTCTGGCATGAACCTGTGCCTCGGTCCTTGCTAGCACGACAAGGATCGTAGCTGTGGCCCGGCCTTGCAGGGTAAGGACCTTAGTTGTGTAAAAGAAAATTGGTTTAGTTATAAATGATTTAAAGGGTTGTTATTAACTTTAGTTGTGTAAAAGAAATAATTTAGTTATATATTTAGTAATGCTAATATAGTTTTATATTGTGGTTTCCTTTAATGGTTTACCAGAAATTGGATAAGTCGGTCAAAAATGAGCGGGGCTCGCTTGTGGATGTATGCTTGGATAAAAGATGGCTTGCTTAATCCAGATTTTCTGAATGAATTGAAAGAATTTATTGCATTTGCATGTAGCCAACCTAAATGGATGGATGGGCCTAGGATTAGGTGCCCATGCAACTTCCACAGGTGTCAGAATAAAGCCTATAAAGATGTTGAAACTGTTAAGGTGCATTTGTGTAAAAATGGGTTTGTTTCTGATTACGATGTTTGGTACTGTCATGGTGAACCAGAGAAAATTCCAGCAGCTGTTACAAGCCAACAAGTGTCAATTCCCGTAGATAAATCATTTGTGAATTTAAACACATATGAAGAAATGGTGATGAATGCATCAGGTAATGAATTCAATCAAAGTACATTTATGGAAGAACCAAATCCAGATGCACAATAATTTTATGATATGTTGCGTGCTGCAAATCAAGAATATTATCCTGATTGTGAGGGTCATTCCCAGTTATCTACGGCTACTCGGTTGTTGAATATTAAGGCAGAACATCGATTATCAGAAAAGGTGTTCAATTCTGTAGCTGGGTTAATCAAAAAAATTTTGCCAAATGATAATGTTGTAGCAGACAGTTTTTACTCAACGAAGAAGTTATTGTGGGCTTGGGCTCCCAGTTAATAAGATCGATTGTTGCTTGAACAATTGTATGATATATTGGGGTGAAGACTCAGAGCTGAGATGGTGTAAGATTTGTGGGCAATCGAGGTACAAAAACGGCGAAGGGGGAGCTAGTACAAGTAGGAGGAAAAGTGTGCCTTACAAGAGGATGCATTACTTTCCTCTTACTCCACGCATGCAGAGATTATACAGATCTGAGGCTACAACTGCTGATATGAGATGGCATGCCGAACATGAATCTAAAGAGGATGAAATGCGGCATCCATCAGATTCAAAAGCTTGGAAACATTTCAATGAAAATCATCTTGATTTCGCTGAAGATATAAGGAATGTGAGATTAGGTCTTTGTACCGATGGATTCCAACAATTTGGTCAAGCGGGGCAACAGTATTCATGTTGGCCTGTAATACTGACTGTATATAACCTTCCTCCATAGAAGTGTATGAAAGATTCTGCAATGTTTTTGACAGTTTTGGTTCCAGGACCATCAAATCCAAAGGAAAAGATTGATATCTTCCTGCAACCGTTGGTGGCCGAATTGAAAATGTTGTGGAAAACAGGAGTCATAGCCTACGAAATTTCTATGAAGCAGAATTTCATCATGAGAGCTGCTTTGATGTGGACAATAAGTGACTTCCCGGCATATGCAATGTTGTCTGGTTGGAGCACTGCTGGACGTCTGGTATGCTCTCATTGCATGTATGATTCGGATGCATTTACATTGCAGAAGAGTGGTAAGCAGTCATGGTTTGATAATCATAGGAAGTTCTTGCCTCCAAATCATCCTTATAGGCATAACTTGATTGCCTTCCGGAAGAACAAAGCAGTCACAAAATTTGTCGAACCGGTTAGGTCCGGCACGGATATATTTGATACTATAGAGCATTTGGGGTTAAGGTATGCTTGGGAACCAGATGCAGATAGAATAAATGGCCGTATATGTAAAGAACATAACTGGAAGAAGCGGAGTATATTTTGGGATTTGCCGTATTGGAGCATAAATCTCATCCAGCACAACTTGGATGTTATGCATATTGAGAAAAATTTCTTTGATAACATATTTAACACGGTGCTAAACATTCTAGGAAAAACCAAAGACACTGCAAAGTCAAGAGAAGAACTTAATCAGTATTGCAGAAGAGGTGATTTGAGGAGGAGTGCCGACGGACCTATCCTAAAGCCTGTTACACTCTTGACAGAAATTCACGAGAAGTTTTATGTAACTGGGTTAGAGGGTTAAAATTTCCATATGGTTATGCCTCAAATATCGGTAGGTGTGTGGACATGCATAAGCTAAAATTGTTCAGCATGAAGAGTCATGACTGCCATGTTTTCATGCAATGGTTATTACATATAGCTTTTCGTGAGTTGCTTCCGCACCATGTCTGGAAGGCATTGACGGAGCTCAGCTTGTTCTTCAAGGAGTTATCCGCCGCAGTCATTACTTCACATCCATGGCAAGGCTTGAGGATGTTGGGGAGATTGTTGAGAAATTGTTGCCCCAATCTTATTGATTTTGATGATTACCAAAAGCCATGAGTATATTAAAAGATGCAATGAGTTTATTTACATGAGCAATGAATTTATTTAGAACAATCAATGTATGTTAAGTATGACTTTAATCTTTTTGAAAGTAACTTCAAGCTCCATGTTTAAGCTTTCAAAAAGAAATTTTTATACTTCATATTTTTTTTGGAACATTTCTTGAATTGATTCCTAATGATAATTTTATTGTATTCAAGTCAAAAAATTGATTTAAAATTAATCTGGAACGAATTTCAAGTCAATCAGAAAATTCTCTGATTTTTGATACGTTCCGGAGCCGACTCTAGAGTTTTAGAGTCGACTCGACTTAGTATACAGAGATGTCTGATTTTCTCGAGTCGACCCCTGTGATTTCAAGAGTCGACTCCGCTCAGACACCAGAGAAATGTTTTTCTGAGCACCTCGCGAGTCGACCCCTTGCCTTTCATGAGTCGACCCCCGACTGTCAGGAGTCGACACTTTATTTTCGTTGAGTCAACCCTTTAACTTTCTGAATATTTCTATTTTTGGTATCGCGTCTTCGAGCCGACTCGCCCAAAGCTGGAGTCGACTCCAACAAATCTGGGCATGATTTTTCTGAATGCCAACTTAGCGCCAACGGTAAGATTTTTCATCAACAGCTATATTTCTTTGTTTCTAACGGCTATATTTTTGCATAATCTATAAATAGAGAAGCCGTTTTCAAATCAAATATATAGAGATAGACATCAAGAGAGAAAAAGAAAAATCCTTCAGAAAAAGAGAAAAACAGAGCATTATTTAAAAAAATCCGAGATTCAAAAATAGAGTGAAAGAAAAAGTATGAAATCAAAGGAAGCTTCGTCTGTGCTCAAGTTTAACAATCCAAGAAAGCTTTAGAAGAAAATCCAAGAGCTATTCAAGAGCAACTCAAGAGATTTTCAATATTCAAAGAAAGGAAGAAAAAGCTCAAATCAACTCCAACATTCAGTCCGTGAAGAATCCGAGCTGAGGCCCGATTCTACACTTCAAAGGAGTTGAGGAAAAGAAGAAAAGAAGAAAAGCTCAAAAGCCAACCAACTACAAATCAGGCTTTTCTAAACTTTATTCTTTTATTTGATTATCTGCTCATTGAGGAGCTATGTACTTGAAAAACAATATTTATATTCTTTGTGTCTAGTTCAATCTGGGGGATTGAACTAGTGGAGGTAGTCTTACCTCGGTACAAGCTTGGTATAGCTTGTGTTAGGGTTTTTGTGCTGGTGAGCCCGGAAAATCGGCTGGGTTCGTTGTGATCCCGGGAAAACAACAAGTTTGAGTTGTGAGCTTGTAAAACAACTCGGCTGTAATCAAGGAAGATTATAGTGTGGACCCAAGTGAATCTTGGGAGTGGACGTAGGTGTTGGATACACCGAACCACTATAAAATCTTTGTATTTGCCGTGTCTCCTTTATCTCTATCTCTATCTCTATCTTATTGATTGTATTTTGTTTTAGCATCTGCATTCACTTTCACTCACTAAGCAAACAAATACTTAAAAAGGTTTAAATTTTTTAAAGAAACCAATTCACCCCCCCCCCCTATTGGGTTGTCATCTGGGCCAACAATTGGTATCAGAGCGAGTGCTCATTAGATTTTGATCACACGATCAAGAGCTAAAGATCCAAATGGCAACTCAAGTTGGATCATTTGCTGAAGGTCATTCTACGAATAGACCTCCACTGTTTAATGGTTCAAATTATTCTTATTGGAAAGTAAGAATGAGGATATTCATTCAAGCTTCTGATTATGAATTATGGGGTGTTATAATTAATGGACCTAGTACACCCACACATGTTATTGATGGCACTATTGTTCCTAAGCCCGAAAGGGACTGGAATGATAATGATAGGAAGATGGCACAGCTTAACGCTAAAGCCATGAATGTTTTATATTGCTCTTTAGATGCAAATGAATTTAATAGAATCTCCACATGTAATTCCGCAAAGGAGATTTGGGATAGATTAGAGGTTACCCATGAGGGAACCAACCAAGTAAAAGAATCTAAAATTAATATTCTTGTTCATAAATATGAGTTATTTAGCATGGAACAATCTGAAACCATTGCATGCATGTACACTAGATTTACAGATATTGTAAATGGTTTAAAAAGTCTTGGTAAGACATATACTAACTCAGAACTTGTTCAAAAAATTCTTAGGTCACTACCAAGATCATGGGAAGCAAAAATGACAGCAATCCAAGAAGCAAAGGACCTCAACACTCTACCCTTAGAGGAGCTTCTAGGATCACTTATGACCCATGAGCTGACAATGAAGCAGCACGTAGAGGAGGACACAAAGAAGAAGAAAGTGATTGCCCTCGAAGCTCCAAAAGAAGAAGAGAGCAGCAGCAATGATGATGATGATGATGAAGAGACTGCTCTCTTAGCTAAAAAGTTTAAAAGATTCATGAGGAGAAAGAAACCCTTCCACAAGAAGAAATTTGGAGCAAAGTGGGAAGGAGAAAAGGATAAGAATAAGGACAAGGACAAAGAAAAAGAGAAAGACCCCTTGACTTGCTATGAGTGTAATAAACTGGGGCACTTTAGGAATGAATGTCCTAAATTAAAGAGAGCCTACAAAAAGAAAAAGAAGGCTTATGTGGCGACTTGGAGTGATAGCGAAGAATCTTCTTCCGAAGAAGAAGAACAAAAGGAAGTCGCAAATGTATGTTTTATGGCGGACGACAACGATGAGGTAAGTTCCGATAACCCTTGCGATGAGTTTGCATTTGATGAATTATTTGATGCTTTTAATGAACTTGTCGGCGATTTCAAGGTTTTGAAAAAGAAATACAAGTTTTTGAAAAATGAAAATTCAACTTTCATTAAAGAAAAGGAAGATCTTAATAATGAAGTTAAGAAACTTAAATCTGAAAATAAAATTTTTATAAAAGAAAAAGAATTAATTTCTAATGAAAATGATAAACTAAGGAAAGAGGTTGAAAAACATAAGAACATAGTTGATAAGTTTACCTTAAGCTCAGCTAAATTGGATATGTTATTAAATAGTCAAAAAGCATTTTTTGACAAAGCCGGATTAGGGTATAACACTTTTAGAAAACAAAAATCACTGAAAAATATTTTTGTGCGTACTGGCCAAAGTGATTTTACATGCTTTAAATGTAATCAAAAAGGACATAAATCTTATGAATGTAAAATTTTAAAACCTAATAAAAACTTAAATATTAAAGGAAAGAAAATATGGGTTCCGAAAGAAACAATAATTGTTGCTACTAACCATGAAGGACCCAAGAAAGCTTGGGTACCTAAACATAAAGTTTGATTTCATTGCAGGAATGTCTTGTGGCCAAGAGATCAAAGAGAAAGTGGTATCTTGATAGTGGCTGCTCAAGACATATGACGGGTGACAAAGAAGAATTCATCACCCTTGAAGAAAAGAAAGGAAGAGTTGTTACGTTTGGGGATAATGGTAAAGGTCAGATCATGGGCCTTGGTAAAATTCGTATAACTCCATCCACCTTTATAGATAATATACTTTATGTTGATGGTTTAAAGCATAATTTAATTATCATTAGTCAATTATGTGACAAAGGTTTTAAAGTATCATTTGAATCTTCTATATGCACTGTAGCTAATCCCATTGATAATAGCATTGTTTTTATTGGAAATAGAAATGGCAATGTATACTTGATTGACTTAGATAATTTGTCTACTAATAATCATTGCTTAGTTGCTAATAATGCTAATATGAATGAGATTGGTTGGTTGTGGCATCGAAGATTAGGTCATGCAAGCACACACCTAATTTCAAAACTAATTAAAATGGACTTAGTTAAAGGGCTACCTAAAATAGATTTTGAAAACAACAAAATATGTGATGCATGTCAGTTTGGAAAATAAACGAGAAGTTCTTTTAAATCTAAAAATGTTGTTTCAACTTCTAGGCCATTAGAGCTACTTCACATGGACCTTTTTGGACCAACTAGAACCACAAGTCTAGGAGGAAAGAAATATGGTCTTGTGATAGTAGATGATTACTCTAGATTCACTTGGGTAATGTTTTTAGCTCACAAAGATGAGACTTTCTCGATATTCCTGAAATTCTTCAAGAAAGTCACAAATGAGAAAAACACTACCATAGTGTCTCTAAGAAGTGATCATGGAACTGAATTTGAAAATCACTTATTTGAAAGTTTTTGCAATGAAAATGGTATTAATCATAATTTTTCTGCACCAAGAACCCCTCAACAAAATGATGTAGTTGAAAGGAAAAATAGAACTCTAGAAGACATGGCCCGTACCATGCTATGTGAAAGTAAACTCCCGAAATACTTTTGGGCGGAAGCTATTAACACAGCATGTTACATCCTAAATAGAGCATTAATAAGACCTATTTTAAAGAAAACACCTTATGAATTATGGCATGATAGAAAACCCAACATTAAATATTTTCATGCATTTGGTTGTAAATGTTTATTCATAATAATGGTAAAAATAATTTAGGCAAATTTGATGCTAAATCTGATGAAGGAATATTCTTAGGATATTCAACAACTAGTAAAGCATATAGAGTATTTAACAAGAAAACCTTAGTTGTTGAAGAATCCATTCATGTAGTTTTGATGAATCTTTAGCAACTCGTTCCGAAAAGTTTGATGATGAAGAAGATACAAACATAATTAAGAAAGATCTTGAAAAATTAAATATTGATGTATCTTCAGATCATGAGCAAGAAGCTAAAGATAATGATTCACCTAAGGATGATGATACTAACACTAATCATAATGATATGGATCTTCCTAGGGATTGGAGATATGCTTATAGTCACCCTAAGGAATTGATTATAGGTGATCCATCTCAAGGAATAAGAACTAGATCATCTATGAGAAATATTAGTAATCATCTTGCATTTGTATCACAAATTGAACCTAAAACTATTGAAGAAGCTGAAAAAGATAATAATTGGATGTTAGCAATGCAAGAAGAATTAAATCAATTTACTAGAAATAATGTATGGACATTAGTAGAAAGACCTAAAGATCATTCTGTTATAGGATCAAAATGGGTTTTTAGAAATAAACTAGATGAAAATGGCATAGTAATTAGAAACAAAGCTAGATTAGTTGCAAAAGGATATAATCAAGAAGAAGGTATTGATTTTGATGAAACCTTTGCACATGTAGCTAGATTAGAAGCCATTAGGCTATTACTTGCATTTGCATGTCACATGAACTTTAATTTATTTCAAATGGATGTCAAAAGTACATTTTTAAATGGATTTATAAATGAAGAAGTATATGTAGAACAACCACCGGGATTTGAAGATCATGAATTTCCAAATCACGTTTTTAAATTGCACAAAGCATTATATGGTTTGAAACAAGCACCTAGAGCTTGGTATGATAGATTAAGTAAATTCTTAATTGAAAATGATTTTATAAGAGGAAATGTTGATAAAACATTGTTTTTGAAAAGAAAAGGTAAAGATTTATTAGTAGTTCAAATATATGTTGATGATATCATTTTTGGTGCTACTAACAATCTTCTATGTCAAGAATTTGCTAAGTTGATGCAGGGAGAATTTGAAATGAGCATGATGGGAGAACTCAACTTCTTCCTTGGACTCCAAATCAAACAAAGCAAAGAGGGAATCTTTATCAACCAAACAAAGTACACAAGAGAAATTCTAAAAAAGTTTGGTATGGAATCAATCAAACCCCTCGGAACACCAATGAGTCCTTCATGCAAGCTGGACAAAGATGAAGAAGGTAAGAAGGTTGATCAAAAATATTATCGAGGTATAATCGGATCCCTACTTTACTTAACTGCAAGTAGACCAGACATAATGTTTGCTGTTTGCTTATGTGCTAGATTTCAGTCTGAACCTAAAGAATCACATTTAATTGCTGTTAAAAGAATTCTAAGATACTTAAGTGGAACAAAAAATGTAGGTTTATGGTATTCTAGAGACTCAACATTAACTTAATTGCATATACTGATTCTGATTATGCTGGATGTAAATTAGATAGAAAAAGCACAAGTGGTGCATGCCAATTCTTAGGAAGTAACTTAATCTCATGGTTTAGCAAAAAGCAAAATTCAGTTGCATTATCAACTACTGAAGCTGAATATGTTGCAGCTGGAAGTTGCTGTGCTCAAATCCTATGGATTAAGCGACAACTTGAAGACTATGGTATCACACTTGATAAAACACCTATAAAATGTGATAACACAAGTGCAATTAATCTAACAAAAAATCCAATTCAACATTCTAGAACTAAACACATAGAAATTAGATATCATTTTATAGAGAACATGTAACTAATGGAGAAATATGTCTTGATTATGTTAATACTGAAGATCAATTAGCTGATATATTTATAAAACCCTTGAGTGAAGAAAGATTCTGTTATCTTAGAGGAGAGTTAGGGATTTGTGATCCATTAGAATGAATTTGAAACCCATAAGGAAATTTTATCTAAATTCTTTCAAATCCTTGATCTTTAAGGAAATCTTATCTAGAATTCACATCTAATTGATCTATTAAAATCCAATGATTATTTCATCAATTTTTATGATCAATATCCGGACACATTTCAGATTATCTGAAACTTTGTGTTTTTGCTCTGAAATGGTCTCGGAGCCGACTCGGTGAGTATCGGAGTCGACTCCATGTTTCTGCTGAAACTCTGGAGCCGACTCCAATCTGTGCGAGTCAACTCCACTTCGCGATAAATTTCTGTGACTACCCGAAGTCGACCCCACACTTTGCGGGAGCCGACTCGAAGTGGTCCCAGGTCGATTTATCTAGGGCAGATTCGACTCGTCGCTCATTCCTACTTTCTCAAATCATCCAATACTCTCTCCAAAATTTTTCCTAACCTACCAAATCCTCAAAAATCCCTGATTAACCCTTCCACTAGATCAAATGGCTCCTAAAACCCGTGGATCTAACCTTGGAGTGAAAAGGAAGAAGGCGGTGAGGAAGACTGTGAGGCGTCCCGCTCGTGAACCTTCACCGAGCTTGGATTCAACCTCATCCTCTTCGACTCCTAGTGCTTCTCCCTCTACGGCTCCATCTCAGGTAGATCGACTTGCCGATAGAGTGATTACAACGGGGAGGAAAATTGATTTTGAATTATTTGAGGCTGAAGGATTTCTTGTGGGGAGGCAGTTGATTGAAATGGGATGGAAAAGATATGTTCTTTAGATTTCCTACCTACCCAGCCCTAGTTAAAGAATTTTATAAAAATCTATCAAGAGGAGACAATGGACTGGTAAGCATTATTAGAGGAAATAGAATATCTGTGACAGTGGATTTGCTTTCAAGGTTGTTGGATCTTCCAGTGTCAGGTACCTCTGCTTTTTCATCTGATGATAGAAGCCCAGCTCTATCAAGATTGCTTAACAGGGAGATTGTTGGTTTTGAAGAAGTCTTTGCTAATCATCTATCCTTAGAATTAAGACTTCTCCACAATATTTGTAGTAGAATCCTATTCTTCAAGATTGGAAGATTTGACTATGTTTCTGAGAGAGATATATTTGTAATGGATGCTATAGTGACTGGTAAACCCATTAATCTTCGAGCATGATATTATGGTACATTGCTGATTGTGGAAGCAAGAGAAAATCCAGTTTACCCTACGGCATGATTCTAACTAAAATCTTTCAAAGCCAAGGGATAATCATATCCGATAGTGAGCCAATGAGAAATCTAAGACATACCGATTACTATAGTTTGGCCACTATTCATAGAATGGTTTTGTGAAGAAGAATGGCAGATGGGAAAGGAAAGGTATGATGGAAGATAGAGCTGCGGACATTGAGGCACCTGGACCGTCAGTTAGACATTCATCGCCTGTACCTCCGAGCTCTCTTGTTCCTGCTCCAGCCCCTTCCTCTGCTCCGATGGTTGATCAGCCATCATCTTCATCTGTTGGTTTTTCAGATCTTCAGTTAAGGCAGCTCAAAGGTCTTCTTGATGATCAGGCAGATAAATTGAAATCAAAGTTTGACAATAAATTTTTGAATCTTAAAGAAACTCTTTATTCATTAGATGATCGATCACCAAGATTGAATCAACTCTTAGCACTTCAACTGAGTCTTTAAGTGGAGACCTAAAGAATATTTTTGAAGAACTTAAAGACGTCTGTGGAGATGGTGAGACCTATGCAAAATGCAATGCTGAACTACAAGACAAAATATTAACTGCTTGTATTTTTATAGATGAAAGACTGAAGGATTATGTTAAGATTCAAACTGACGGAATGAAAAATATTATAGATCACTTAACTAGGATTGTAAGGACTCACTTTTGATGTATTAGATGCTTAGTCTTTGCAATGTAATAAAGTTTATATTATGTTTTACATTTTGATACATTGATGTAATGAAAAGTTTGTTTTGAATACTCAATGTAATCTGAGTTTGAATGTACTTCTCCTATTATCAATGAATCTCAGATTTTATTAAAACTTATCTTGAATGAATGAATGTGATTATGTTTGATGCTTCTCTACCTTTTTGTTGATAACAAAAAAGGGGAGAGTTTTATAACTACATATGCATGGGAGAAATTTAACTAATTGATTTAATGGAATACTTATTTGAGTTTCATAGGGGGAGCTACCTCATTCAGGGGGAGCCTTAGCCTAACTATGAAAATAAAATAAATTCTTTAATCAATCATGCATATACTCAATGTTTTTGTCATCATCAAAAAGGGGGAGATTGTTGGGGAGATTGTTGAGAAATTGTTGCCCCAATCTTATTGATTTTGATGATTACCAAAAGCCATGAGTATATTAAAAGATGCAATGAGTTTATTTACATGAGCAATGAATTTATTTAGAACAATCAATGAGTATGTTAAGTATGACTTTAATCTTTTTGAAAGTAACTTCAAGCTCCATGTTTAAGCTTTCAAAAAGAAATTTTTATACTTCATATTTTTTTGAAACATTTCTTGAATTGATTCCTAATGACAATTTTATTGTATTCAAGTCAAAAAATTGATTTAAAATTAATCTGGAATGAATTTCAAGTCAATCAGAAAATTCTCTGATTTTTGATACGTTCCGGAGCCGACTCTAGAGTTTCAGAGTCGACTCGACTCAGTATACAGAGATGTCTGATTTTCTCGAGTCGACTCCTGTGATTTCAAGAGTCGACTCCGCTCAGACACCAGAGAAATATTTTTCTGAGCACTTCGCGAGTCGACCACTTGCCTTTCATGAGTCGACCCCCGACTATCAGGAGTCAACACTTTATTTTCGTTGAGTCGACCCTTTAACTTTCTGAATATTTCTATTTTTGGTATCGCGTCTTTGAGCCGACTCGCCCAAAGCTGGAGTCGACTCCAACAAATCTGGGCGTGATTTTTCTGAATGCCAACTCAGCGCCAACGGTAAGATTTTTCATCAACGGCTATATTTCTTTGTTTCTAACGGCTATATTTTTGTAGAATCTATAAATAGAGAAGCCGTTTTCAAATCAAATATATAGAGATACACATCAAGAGAGAAAAAGAAAAATCCTTCAGAAAAAGAGAAAAATAGAGCATCATTTGAAAAAATCCGAGATTCAAAAATAGAGTGAAAGAAAAAGTGTGAAATCAAAGGAAGCTTCGTCTATACTCAAGTTTAACAATCCAAGAAAGCTTCAGAAGAAAATCCAAGAGCTATTCAAGAGCAACTCAAGAGATTTTCAATATTCAAAGAAAGGAAGAAAAAGCTCAAATCAACTCCAACGTTCAGTCCGTGAAGAATCCGAGCTGAGGCCCGATTCTACACTTCAAAGGAGTTGAGGAAAAGAAGAAAAGCTCAAAAGCCAACCAACTACAAATCAGGATTTTCTAAACTTTGTTCTTTTATTTGATTATCTGCTCATTGAGGAGCTATGTACTTGAAAAATAATATTTCTATTCTTTGTGTCTGGTTCAATCTGGGGGATTGAACTAGTGGAGGTAGTCTTACCTCGGTACAAGCTTGGTATAGCTTGTGTTAGGGTTTTTGTGCTGGTGAGCCTGGAAAACCGGCTGGGTTCGTTGTGATCCCGGGAAAACAACAAGTTTGAGTTATGAGCTTGTAAAACAACTCGGCTGTAATCAAGGAAGATTATAGTGTGGACCCAAGTGAATCTTGGGAGTGGACGTAGGTGTTGGATACACCGAACCACTATAAAATCTTTGTGTTTGCTGTGTCTCCTTTATCTCTATCTCTATCTCTATCTTATTGATTGTATTTTGTTTTAGCATCTGCATTCACTTTCACTCACTAAGCAAACAAATACTTAAAAAGGTTTAAATTTTTTAAAGAAACCAATTCACCCCCCCCTCTTGGGTTGTCATCTGGGCCAACAGAGGAGGAAATTTTAATTATTTTATGCAAGCTGGAGAGAATATTTCCTCCTAGTTTTTTTGTCTTAATGGAGCATTTACCGGTTCACTTGCCATACGAAGCAAGCATAGCTGGTCCCGTGCAGTATCGCTAGATGTATCATTTCGAGAGGTAAATATATACATCAGTAAGACATATTGACATTTCAAATATTATTTCATTGCGAGAAAATTGGTTTATTTTTTCTCACCTTTACATATAGGTACCTTAAGAAGTTAAAAAATAATGTGTGTAATAAGGCAAGGGTTGAAGGTTCTATATGTAATGCATACTTGGTCGAAGAAGTTTCAGCTTTTGCCTCGCATTACTTTGAGGGTCACGTCCGCACAAGGAGCCGAAATCTTAGTCATAACGATGATGTATGTGTGTACGAAGAAGAACCTAATGACGGTAGAATATCAGTTTTTAAAGGTATTGGCCGTTCATTTGGGGGGCAGAAGTCAAGAAATCTTAGCGATATGGAGTATAATGCAGTACATTATTACATCCTAATGAACTGTAAAGAAGTCGATCCAAACATTGAGTAAGTATATACTTCAATGCTTAATTGGAACTTCTAATTTAAATTGCAATATACCATAATATTTAATTACTAACAGAAGTTTTAATCCTTATCATCCCATAAGGATGTATTGTGATAGACAACGATAGATGAATCCCGACATCAGTCAAGTTGCCATTGGGCAGAAGTTAGAAACGGAGTTCGCTTACTGGTTTTATGAATTTGTGAGTAGTATCACTCAATCAATTTCAACAATGTCTTTTATTTTTCGAATTGGTTGTGAATAGCTTATTAATTTATAGGTAAACAGTCCATGGTCCACAACCGACAATATTTTCATTAAATGTCTATCGCAATGGCCATTGAAGACCGTAACAACCTCTATTGGCTATTTTGTTAATGTGTATAAATTTCAGATTGAACGATTAGCAGCTTCAAGAGGCACGCAGAACTGGGTGTGTGTGTTAAAGGATAAAGTGTTGGAGCAAATATGCAGGATTATTACGGAAAGTTAGTAGATGTGGTTGAAGTTGAATATCCCGGTTGGCCTATTAAACGAACCATATTGTTTCATTGCGATTGGTTCGATCCAACAGTTCCTGTGGGCAAAAGGGTTCATAACGACTACAATCTAGTTGAAGTGAACCATCGATGAAGATTGCAGAAATATAAACCATTCATCCTTGCATCCCAAGCTCAGCAAGTGTTTTACTGCGGATATCCAAGTTTGCGCAACGACAAGCGAGATTGGTGGGCTATTTCTAAAATCATCCCATGTTCAACAATCGTATTAGCCGAGGGTTCATCAAGTCAATCAGCCAAGTGCCCTGCATTTCAAGAGGATGAGATGGAAATGCATGCAATTGAGGACGATACAAGGGCTCCTGAAACATCACTTAGAGATCCAAATGGTGATGTCCAAAAAATTGCGGATCCAAATGTTCGGTTTCTTTCCGATGATAATGAAACTCAATCGCAGTCCGATACGGCATCGGATGTTAAACCTGTTAGGAAATGTGTCCTACAGCCAATGTCTAGCTTGTAGACGGTTATGAGTTGATGTGAATGTACATGATTTATTCAATAAATAAAAGTCTATTTTGGCAGTACAGCATATAGTTTACATCTTTTAGTAGAATTCCAATATGTTGTAGTCCTTAGATCTGTTCGTGGCCAAATGATACGTTGTTAACTAGGACGACGACGTAATCATGTGTAGGTCGTTGTGTGCCATATGGGTTGGTTTGTTCTCTTAAACCAAGGAGTGTATAACACTGGTATGACATGCGGGTGAGTGTAGGAGTACATTCACTGAACAGTGACTCACCTCTGCTGAGTGCTCAACTGCCTGGAGCAACTCACAGAAAGGCAATGGGTATAAGTGTCCCTTTGACATGAGACTATCATGTTGACTTGATAAGGTAATCTTTGTGAGGTGTCACAAATTCATTGCATTGAAACATACTTGGATGATTTACGCGGAGTTGGTAGTTAACTCTGTATTCGCCCTGAGTACTAGGACAAGGGGATGAATTATACGGTAACCATAGCCTAGGTACTTAAATATTGCTTTGCATATATTCGGTCTATTCGGACGTCGGGTACCATTGCTAGATGGTCACATCGATTGGCATAGGAAGTGTTCCTATGCTACCGACTTAGATTCGAACCTATGGAGTCACGCACATAGTCATGTGACCTAGAGACAGGCTTTATCCATGATCTATGTTGGACTTGGTCATATGGGTAATATCGAGTTTGTACTAGCAATGTCTAGCTAGCACTGGGCATTAGCGGTAGTACTTATTCTGAAGATGAACTTGAGTTAGTTTGTAACTCAAGTGAATTTTTGGGATTTATTCAGATCCATTGCTGGATAGGACTTGAACCATAGACCAATGGTTGGTTTGACGATATAGTGGTTTAGATCTGGTTTCAAAGTGGTTTGAATCGGATATCCAATATAGCCTCTGATCATTTTTTTATGAATTTTAAAATCATAAATTACTTTAAATTGGAAATTAAATAAGTCCAATGCGAAGTATGGTTCGAGATCTTCGCATGGGTTCTTTCGGATTTTAATTTGGACTTCAAACGAATTTAATCTGATTATTTTCATATTTATAAATGTTTTAAATATTTTTTTATTATAGTTGCAGCTAATGAGACTTTAAAACTTTAGAAAATTTACGATTCTGGTATTTTATGTAAATTATGATTATGCCATTTCGTTTAAATTACGGTTCTGCAATTGAGATGGCGTGAATTTGAAACTTCGTATAAATTATGATTTTATCATTCTGCTAACGCAAATTTGAAACTTTGTATAAATTATAATTTTGGTATTCCGATAACGTGAATTTGAAACTTTATTTAAATTACGATCTTGCCATTGGGATGATAAATTTGTTTTATAAAATTTTCTTTACGCGTTGACAATGCGTGAACGCCCGTAACTAATCCGCTTTCAAAGATCGGATATTATCATATCGTAAAACAAATTCAAAAGGTTGTTTTGGATTGTTTACGATGAGTTTATTTAAGAAACTTTTTTCAACTTTAAGAGAGAGAGAGTAGCAGAGAAAGAAGAGTCCAAAAATTAGAGAAGTCCAAATAGAGAGGGACTCCTCTCTTGGAGAAGAGTTCTTCATCCCTTCTAATTCCATATCCCCTGTCTCAAGGTTTCCTGGCGTGCGTGTGATATAGAGGAGTGGCGCATGCGGCTCTTGCAATGCACGAGTAGGAACTTCTCCCTGCAGATCGGATCTGCTACGTTCGTCATCAACAGCTTCCGCATCGAGAGGTATTGTTTTAAACTTATTTTTACATACTCTTAAATTTCAGATTTGCTAATACTCTTAAATTTCAATGTGAATATTAAAATTGAATTACATGCTTTCCACCTTGAGATCCTGTGCATATGAAAAGCAAGTTTTTCCTTCAGAACCAACATTTCACGAAACAAATGAAACCGACTAAACATAGAGGTTTTTTTCAAATTTAATTTATTTTTACAAATGTTATATTTTTACATATTTAATCATTAATCGTGATTACATTCATGAATCTTTAGTATGACGGGTCGAGGTAGATCTACCGGCAACAGACAGAGTGAGCAGAGACGTAGCCCTGCTGCATCAGATCCCATTAGCTTTGGAGATAGAGAGTTTGGATCTCCATACATTGCACAGCCTCCGATCTCTCCAGCCATCGGCGGTGATCCTGCATTAGTATTATCATCCAGCCGATCAGCACATTCCTTCGAGAGTTCTTCCATCATCGGTTGCACCGTACTTGGACTGGATGCTCATGGGCTGTAAGTATATACTAATTATAAATATATCATTTATGTTTTTAAGCCAATTACTTATAAACATGTATTTTTTAACATATTTATTGAACAGTATCATATATCGAGCCAGATCAGATCCATATTTCAGAGGTGTGCTGATCCTAGTGGCTATGATCTGACTTTCTCGAATAACCCCCACTCCCCATTCGGTAGGGAACTTCATGGCAAGATGGGGAATGAAAATAATGGCTTTGAGAGATATTTGCCTCGGTCTACCGAGGATGACATTGTAAGGAGACCTAAGCTTGGTCACGAGAAAATTCATGAGCATGGTAGCCACGCGGGGCCAGGTGCCAGCTCGGACTGACAGAGCGATGACTCCTTCAGGAATTATGGAGTCACCTATGAAGCCCACTAGGGTGGACTCCACCGGTCGGAGGCTTTCTACCTGAAATTTTAATCTCACAAAGGCATCGAAATACAGAACATTAACAGAGCTTCTACTATCAATCAAAATATGGTGTACATCATAATTGTTCATATTCAAAGATACAACCAAGGCATCATCATGGGGTACTGTACCCCCCGAAAGTCTTCATCAGAGAAAGTGAGCTCATCAACTTAAGCTTTTTTTGATGAGTTTTCCTTCTTGCTTGACCAAGAAGACAGGGATCCGGTCGCCGCTATCACATTGACATTGCCGAGGACCGAGGGATTTGGTGGAGGAAGCTGGCGAGGCTCGAGTTGGCGGTTCTCCTCATTGTTTGGCTCAGGGGGACCCCTGAACCGGTCCAATCTGCCCCTCCAGATCAATTGCTTGATCTCGTTCTTGAGTTACCAACAATCCTTAGTATCATGCCCGTAGTCCCGATGAAAGCGACAGTACTTGGTCGGGTCCCTCCAAGTCACATTGCCTTGGAGAGGGGGATGCCGAGGAATTTGCCACTCGATCTTCATTAGGATCTGCGTCCTTGGCGCGGTGAGGGGGGTGTAGTAGTCGAACCTTCGGGCCGGACTCCGGGTTCGGTCTTGAGGCAACGGCATAGGAGCTCTATGGTGGCGAAGCAGGCTAGCACGATGGTGGGCCCGTTGCTTATCTGAGCCCTTTACCTCTCTCTTCTTTAGCTGCTCGCCTGAGCCGATCTCCTCGATTCTTCAACCCTGGTGTACTTGTCCGCTAGGAACATCATGTCGGAAAGGCTCTTCATGTAGTTAACCTCTAGAGCTAGGTAGAAGTCTCCCTTCTTGGACACTCCTCCGGCCAGGGCGGACATGGCCATCTCGTGGTTGAGATGGTCGACTTCTAAGAGGGCCGTGTTGAAGCGGCCGAGATAATTCTTCAGTAATTCCCCCTCTCTCTCTGCTTGACCTCGAAGAGGGAATCATATCTCCATCGCTGACGATGGCTGCTAACGAACTAGCTGATAAGCAAACAGCTTAGCTCGTTAAAAGAATCAATGAAACCTAGCTTCAGGCTATTGAACCAGGTTCGGGCATATCCCCTTAGAGTGGAGGGGAAGGCTCTGCATAGGATCGCATCTGATGCTCCATGGAAGATCATGATGGATCTAAAGCTGCTCAAATGGTCATCAGGATCGGTGGATCCATGGTACGCTCGATGGTAGGGAGCTTTACATGAGGGGGAATCACTTCCCTCATGATCCTCTCGAAGTAGGGGATGCCCTACTCTACTTTCAGCTGGGATGGAGGAGCTTTCCTGATGGCATCTAACTCCTGACACAATTCTTGATGCATCTCTTACATCTGCTGCCTGATCCCCTCATCCAGAGTGGTAGGAGGGATCGAGCGATGGGAAGGCGGCAGCGGTGTCGAGTTCTGGGAAGACACCGGAGAAGGGGAACGAACCCGCCTAGATCTGAGCGGGCTCTTTCCTTCAGCTCGCTGTGGTGCTGGTTTTGCCTTTGCGGGCTGGCGATGATAATCTGCTGCTTCTGGTGGATTAGAGAAAGAGATTGCTAGTGGAGCAGGGGCAACATCCTCTTCATGAAGCTAAGGAGTAGGGACGGCAAAGCCAGGGATTGCCTGGAGCCCCTGGATCAACTAGGTTAATGCCTGAACCTGCTGGACCAGAGTGGCAAACTGGTCCAACGTCACCACCATTGCTGACGGCGAAGGATTTTCAATCGGCGGTGGTGGCGAAGGTGCCATGCTGGTGATTGGATCAGGCCTTTGAGAGGTCGTCTGGTCTTGAGCCTCGGATGTAGCTCTTTTCCGATTGGCCATTAAAGGATGGTTCTTCTGGTTCTTTGAGTCTTGTCTCTTGGATCACAAGTTTATGAGACTTGAGGCCATTCCTATAGCGCCAATCTATTGCCGCAGAAATCTGTTCTCTAACTCGGGTGCGCTTCTGGCTCCTGATCCAGATGCCGATCTTGTCGCTCCAGGAAAAACATGCAAGATAGTTCGCACGCAGAGGGTGCTATGGGGGTTGCCCTCTGCGGAGGACCCTCCGATGCCTAAGTCAGTGGAGATTCACAGCAAGCAGGTATGAGGAGAAGACTCTCATAGAAGAGTTTCTCTTAGGTGGGTTTTCTCTTGGGAGCTCTGAGCTCAGGGGGAGCTTCAATGGAATATTTGAGCCAGTGAATGAGTGTGAATAATTGCATACCTAAGAGATTGAAGGACTATGGCATTTATAGGGGATCACCTAGTTCGTTGGACGTGTCGCGAGGGGAGGTCTGAAATCCGTTAGGATTCAGAATGGATTTGAATCAAGTTTGTTATGAGGTCAGTAGAGTCTATATTTTATCAGTTAGAGGATCAATGAATGGGAGAACTGGTTGATGCCTTGAGATTCAGCGATCACGTAGGCTCTAGGCCACTCTTGTGGGTCCTAGGCCACTTTTGGTTATGATTCCTTGCTTGGAATCTTATTCAGTTATAGTGAATTCAAACTCTCCCGCGCCGGATTCCCAGAGGTGTTCCAAATGCCTTGGTCTGGCCGGAACGAGGAATAACCTAGATTTTCGAGGTATAAAATGGTTCGGCTCGGATTGCCGAGGTATGGTCGGCTCAGATTGACGAGGTATGAAGATGGCTCGGGTTACCGAGGTATGGTCAGCTCAGATTGCCGAGGTATAAGGATGGCTCGAGTTACCGAGATATGGTCGGCTCAGATTGCCGATGTAATGAGGATGGCTCGGGTTACTGAGGTTTGGTCGGCTCAGATTGCCGAGGTATGAGGATGGCTCGGGTTATCGGGGTGGTCCGACCTTGTCAAAGGCGATTCGCTTCGTCGCTTGGCTGTTATGCTAGCTGGCTGGTAGGATGATGGGATTGGACATGACCCAATTGTTGATGTGGGCGGTCATTAATGTAATAACAATTTTACCCCTCATCAGCTAGTATAAGAGAAATCAAAGTTTCAACGAGGAAAAAATTGGATTTTAAGGACCGAATAGCTAGGGAGGTAGAAGCTGGAAGAAGAATCGGCCCTTTCCTTCTTGGATTTCATCCAAATTTTTCCTTAGGAAAAGAAAAAGAGCATATGATCTTGGTTCTTTTAAAGTCACAAAATTCCCTCCTTTTAACCTTCTCCCTAGAATTCGAAACAAGTAACAAGAACTTTTAAAGTCACAAATTCTAATTGTAGTAAACGCCAAAATCCAATCGGAAAGAGACTAGGCGAGGACGGAAGGAACCTGGGAAGAGACTAGTGTTAGTGTGTGCCCTAAATCCAATCGGATTAGATGTTAGTTTGTACACATTTCTTTATGAATGCAAATCAAATTTAATGATTTTTTTATCTATCCGAGTGTAATATATATATATATATAAGATATATTTTACCTTTGAGATAAAGTCCAAAAAAATGTGAACTATGCATATGAAATTTGTAATAAAGATTAAAAATTATGAGATCCAAAATTGCACATTATGGTTGATTCTTTAAATTTTTTTAATCGATGTGTAGACAGGACTGGGCACTGTCGAATGCCGATGAGACTAGCATACATTGCATATCTTCACCCTTATGGTGAGCAGCTGATCTCGCAAGCTAAAGTATGAAGATACTTGGATAGGTGTGTGGATGTTTGTTATTGTAACGATGCATTGGATGACCTACATAGAGATCCCATATGGATATTCTATATAGTGTTGATGGTTAATCTTTGATGACGGTGGTGCGAGTGATCCTTTGATTTGAGATCTTCATTGCACCTCATATGTGAAATGTCATGCTTTGACGATATGCAAATGTCGCTCTAGCCACGGATGACAAATATGGTGCCGATTGGGTATGACATGAAGCACATGAAGATGGTGTTTGATCAAGACAGGATTCGTCTCCCCTGATAGAAAGGGTTATATCTCACAGCCACTTGATGGATTAAATTGACTATTAAATCATTGCAAGGTTGAGTTGGAATTCGAAATGGTTTCAAAGTTCTAATTCATATGAGTCAATTTTTCTGAGATCAAGTAAACAAAGATTAATTACATGGTTGATACATTCCATACCACTGATTGATTTGGGATATGTGATGAAGAGATTGAATCGTACGTTAACCGTTCATGGACAGGTGTTGATGACCATGTCAATAAAACCCTTAACACTTGGGTGATCATGATGCTTTGCTAGAGGCCGCTCATGATCTATAATCAAGGATTCTTTGACTTAATCAAAGAGTTCATTTGGTTAAAGAATTGACTTGGACAAGGTATTGATCAAGTCATCCCTAGGATCAATATTAGGGACATGATTATTACATGTCAAGGGAATTAATGGGTCACACGCATTAAGAAAATTTTGGATGAAGTTAAAATGGAAATTAAGTTGGACTTAATTCAAATTAGATGACTAATTAACTAGGATTGGGTTTGACTCAATCTTAATGAGAGAACATGAAATTGATGAATATGATTCATCATAGAGGAAAAAAATTTGTTTTAAAGGGAGAGACCTTTTGTACTTGTGATGTACATATAAAATTCATTGATTGGATACTCAATTAGGCTTGATCCATGTGATGGATGGCTTAGATTAATTGAAATTAATAATATGGTATTTAATTGGGTCCATATGACGGCATGATTTGATTCGTGAAAATCAAATTGAACCGAGGGCTGAGATCGAGCTATATGAAAGATGGATCCATGCCCATGTGACAGATCTTTACGTCATGGAGGAGGGAACACCCATGATTTGGGGCATCATCATGAAGCCAAATTCAAGGTTGCGACGTTGATTTTATGGGATAATCAAATTCCTATCTTTTAGGGATGTGGTTTGGTGGTTGTAATCCTAACATTATTATGATAACAAATATCCTAAATTTGTTAGGATAATTTGTTATCAACTTGATATGGTTGAATGGTTAGGTGGTTGAAACAAAATCCACATTTTAATGAACCACACAACCTTATAAAAAGGAGAGAGACTTCCTTCGAAAGACATGCCTAACTCCTTCCTTTTCTCTCTCTGGAATGCCTAACACCCACTTTTTATTTCTAAGACATCTTTTCTTTCTCTAGGATGTCCCCCTCTCTCTCTCTCTTGATTGATCAAGATTTGATCTTGATCAAGAAAATTTTCTTGATTTGGGAAATCAATTGAAAAAGAAAAGAGGCACTAGCACCCCTCGCAAGAAGGTTATCATCCAATCCTAAGAGGACATCATCCAAAGATCTTCGCATGGATAACCGATGAGGCCGAACGCATAGACGGCTAGTGGTAAATCATTTATCGGCTTCATCAGGCTTCCCCCAATAAAGAACACATGTATGATCTATTATTTAATTATGTGTTATCTTCCGCTGCGTGATATATGAATTTGATTCATATAAAATATACGTAATTCCCAACAACTAGGGCAGCAGAGCTCCAAGGCGGCGAACGTCGAAGACGGTGAGGTCAGCAACAAAGCTTCGAGGTTGCGGACGTCGAAGACGGCGAGGTCATCAGCAGAGCTCCGAGGTGGTGGCCATCGATGGGGACGAGAAGGAAACGGAGCTAGGGCAGTGGGATTTAAGATCGGTGGGGTGTGGGGAGAGTAAAAGGAGATCAGAAGGAGAGGGCAGCGAATGAACCTGGGAAGAGACTAGGCAAGGACCGCAGGATCGGAGGAACATGGGAGGAGACTAGGGCAGCAGAGCTCCGAGGCGATGAACGTCGAAGATGGCGAGGTCGGGAGCAGAGCTCCGAGGCGGCGGACGTCGACGGGGACGAGAAGGAAACGGAGCTAGGGCATAGTTATCAAATCGGCGAAGCGAAACCGGGGAGGGACCTAGGGCATGGCACAGTGATCAAAGTGACGGAGCGAGACCGGGATTGGGGAAAAGGGCTTAATATCCCGATGCTTAAAAGCGTCGTTAAGTCCATTAGCTGCCGATGCTTTCCAAAAGCGTTAGCAGGCTGCGGGATTTCTCGACGCTACAGCCTAGCGTTGGGAAAAAAGGTTGCTACAGTGATAATTTACTGTTGTGTCCCGATGCTAATAAGCATCGATATATGCCGACGCTAATAAGCGTCATTAGCTCCTGATGCTTTTTACAAGAATCGGTAGTTTGCGGGAGCTCCCAACGCCTCTCCCAAGCATCGGGAGAAAAGAGTTGCGAGAGAGCAATTTTGTTGTAGTGGGAGTACGTCAGTTCCATGGACCAAAAGGTGTAGAGTTTTCGATGGTGCATTCTTTCAAGCAATACCGTGTCCTAAGTATCATTTTCATGATTCTCAAGAGGTAACATTGAGTTGTTACTTATTTACAGTCGCAAACATGCAAAGAGATGAAATACACCATGAAATAAATGAAACCTTTATTCTTGCAACTTGGCGTACAATCTCCAGAACGTTGGCATGCTCCAATGCAAAACAATGGACATAGTTCAGCTCCAACTGGCAACCAAAAAGATATAATTAAGCATATATCTCAGCCATTTATAAATAACAAAAAAAATCTGCAAAAAAGGGTCTAATTTAGGATGCTCTTAATTATAATCAAGAAAAAACAATATATCAAAAATCTTTTTTAAGCACTTTAGCCCTTGACCCAAGAATAGCTCCATCCATTAATTATAAAAAGAGTACAAAAATGTATCATAATTTTATGTCAATTCACTATAAATGCATGCCTTTATTTTGTGCAATAAGTGCATTTGACTCTACTTAACTATACATCTAGAGTGGATCAAGGGATTAGGGTGCTAGGAAGGAGATGTTTAGTTTACGCTAGACAATTTTTGTGAAGAACGGACTTCATTTTATAATTCCTATGATATAGATATGTTCATATGCACATAAATGTAAAGGAGTTTCAATAAACTAGAAATTAAAGGAATTTTAATGGTTTAACAACCCTCAAACGATTTTCTTAATTATAGAAATTATAGGTACACAAAAAAGAGAGAGTAGGAATTAAAAATTTTAAAAGAAAAATAAGACATTTGACTATAAGATATTTGCATCAATGCCTTACTACCACAATGAAGAAGTTACTATAGCTTTATAAATTGATAATCAAAATCACTAATAGTTAGCAAGAGTATTTTATATTATTCACTAAAAAGAAGGAACATTTAAAGAGGGAAGGGGCAAGAGAAAGATCGATAAATCATCGATAACTTTTGTTAAACTATAATTTTCATGAAAAACCTATAATTCATAATGAATTCTCTTATTCTAAAATATTTTAAAACATTAGTTAATTGATAATTTGAGTCATTTTACTTGAAAAGAGTAATTTGATTTATTTAATAGCTTAAAAATTTGTTAATAAACCATAACATAGAATAATAAGAGATGATACAAATTGTATGAATAAAAATGGTATAATCCATATACAAACCTGGTGCTACGAGGAAGATAATTAATATGATAGCAAACGTAGGCTTTATCGTTGCAGATATATAACCTTTTTCTCCCATTTGTCACCAGTTGTCTTTTCTTACTTTGCTTTAATTAGCTTAGAGCACGGTAGAGGTTTGAGTATATGTGGCCTCCTAAATGCTTGGATGTGGTGAGTATATGTAGCCTCAAAAATGATTGGAAGTGGTGAAAAATGTAAACCATCTAGATCTACTTTAAATGGTGGGATATGATATGATATGAAAATGAATCAAATAATATCTATTCAAATCCATTTTCAAATTCAAATCTATCTAAACATGGTATAAGTTGATCCATCTAGCTTGATATTTATATCGATATGCATATATTTGAAGAAATAAATGAGGACAAGTGCATGGAGATTTTTCTCACACTATTTCCTATCTAATAGTCTCAATAGCATATAAGATATGATCAAATATATCTGAAGATTGAAGTCAAGGTAGTTTATTTTAATTGTAAATTAATTGATAATTTTGACCTTTTTATAAAAAAAAATAGTAGTTGTAGTCATTTGAGAGATTTTTTTTTTCTGAACTGGCAGTTATGCGGTCACAGTTTTTCTTTTTTTTTTAACACTTTTTTCTTAGAGAACTATTTGGCAACAAGTAATATAAGAATTTGTTAATATCAATATGTTCTGCATGTTTGGTAAATTCAAATTTCAATTGTCAACTAGAAGGAATATTAGAATGTTTTTCCTCTACTAGCTAAATTGTGTATATTGTACAAGTTGAGATTATACTTGGCACAGATATATATGGTGACATGCAAAATAATGACAATAAAAGACATACAGGAGACCCACTATAATATCTTTTTTTTTTTAACATTATATTATTATTCTTTTTGTTAGCATGACCTTAGGATCTAATTTTGAAATATCCGATTCCAAAAAATTTCAAGATATAATTGGCATGATTTCAAGCATTGGATTTCATGATATTTGAAGATATGATTGGCATAATCTATTTTTAATTATCATATAGTTAACATTTTAGGATCATACCAATCATATCTTTAAATATTTTAAAACATGTTATTTTGGAATCGAATTTTTAAGGTTACGTTAACAATTTTATTTACTAAACATGGTATTTTGTATTTTACTTTCCAACATTATTAACTATCTGAATCAGAACAACATTATTACCGTGGTATTTTGTATTTTGTATTTTGTATTTTACTTTCCAACATTATTTCATTAGATATTTGTTTCCTCCATTCTTGCTTTAACCCTCCGGCTTTCTCTGTCATCTCTCTCTCTCTCTCTCTCTCTCTCTCTGACATATTCTCTCTCTAGCACTCTCCATCTCACCTTCCCTCTCTAGCCTTTTTTTTTTGTCCCTTTATCATCTGTATTATTATTAATCTAATCAAGATCATCTCATCGATACATGCAATCATTTCTATGGATCACCTCCTCTAACAATGTGTTCCTTCTCTACCTCTTTAAATCCTTTTAGTTGTCATCGCCTATAAAGTTTTTATGGTGAAACTCAAAGTTAAAAGTAAATCAATTATGAATTTTTTAAACAAATAAATAAAACAATTTCATTCTAATTAATATCTTCTCTCTAGATGAATCTGGCCAACCAGTCTCACTTTAAAGAGCTCAATAAGTACCGGCTTTTGTTATGAGCTATAGGCTATGTTTCATCTTTTATTGCATTCATTACTTTGTGAGAGTAGATCATAAATATAATCAATATCATAGTCATTTTTTTTCAGGATATGCATTATAATAATTTCTTGCACATAACATTAGGCATATCAATAAGAGCATTATAATAAATTTTTTTTTTCAGGATATGCATTTTTTTTCAAGATATGCATTATAACAACTCTTGATATCACCAACATCATGAATTCCATAATTTTAGTGCTACATTTAGAATAATAAAACATTCATCCCTTGAGATGTTTTAGATATTCAATGAAGTAATAATGAGTAGTCTTAGGATTAGTCTTTTTTTTTATAGAAAGATCATAAATCCTAACTTTAATTGCATAACCCATTCATATTAGATTTGTTTTATATCTATAACTCAAAAAGGCATTTTGGAAACGAACTTATTAAGAACCCTGTTGAAAACATAAAAGTAAACTTAATAATCTTATCCCAAAAAGGCTCAAAAAAGTTAAACCTATACATCATGCTCCTTATTATATTTTTAAGGTTATGGATATACCTCTCAACTAAACATCCTTAATATATCCTTAAGGATATGATTATACCTCTCAACTAAACATTATGTTTAGGATTATGAGATCGATATGGTATATTGGGTTACAATTGCATTCCCTGTTTTTATAAATATTTGGCAACTGAGCCTTGTCAATTTCCCCGCTTATGAGGGACTGAATAATTATTATTTGAAGAATGATCTCATTTTTGTTTGAAAAAGTTGAAAAAGTATTTCTACCTATGAGATGGAAAGAAGAAATTCAGAAACATCTCCGCATTGAGAAATTTATTAATACAAAAAATAAAATGAAAGAAAAAAAAAGTTCAGATGGATTTGAGTAATTGTGATAGTTTAAAATAGTGGCACATCGGAGGAAAAGAGATTTGTTATGTGCTTATCACTCAAATTTAATTATTATCAATTAATTTTTACTTAATGGATTAATTATTAGAGCTAATCAAAGTCTCCATAAGTTGATGAGCTACCATAGGACGGTGATAGAGTCGTAGAGCCACCCCTTGCAATACCAATAATTCAATTCAGATAGATTCTGATTAGCTTGTGACTTACTTTCATTCAAAATTTTAAGTCGCGACAATTTTTAGACCGGTAGATGGATTTGAGACACGTAATTTTAGTCCACAAATGAAATGTTTGGCCCAACAGATAGACTTGAAATGTTATAATACTCCTCTCTTCATCTCTATTCACCTGATTGTTGCCCTATTTTGCCTCTTAGTATCTTCTCTATCTTTTTTTTATCCACTAATTAATTAATGTGAGTGTTTCTATTTTTCCATGAATTCATTATTAATTTAAGTTATTTTTCAAAATTATCGCTTTTATTCTTTAATTACTAGCCAATTTAGCTGATCTTACACCATGCTTCTCTCTCATAGCCACTCCATCAAATTTTTTCTTAAACATTGTTAATTTTCATTTTAATTTTTAAAAATTTAAAAACCTACCTAATCCTTAATTGGAGTTATTGTCAACGTAATGCCCCAGAATCCATGCCTATATGAGAATTGTCTTCATTATCAAACAACAAGAAATTTGAAAAATCAATATCAAATTTTATGAATTATATAACTCAACTTAAATGAAAAATTATTTTGATGGCTACTATAATTTAAATAGTTATATGTCAAATAATATATCTTTTCTATGGATGTTAAATTCTGTTGCTAAGATAAATAAGTTAATTATTTAATATATTTTATTAATACAATTTTTAATATATTTTTTGTTTAATTAATTAATAAAAATCGTTTTTTTTCCTTTTTTTGTGTGCGAGTTGTCGTTGTTATTCTTATAAACAATAAACCCAGAGCTAATGTCCATATCCGGCCAGTACTCTTCATTTAAGGCATGAGTTTTTTTTTTAATAGCTAATTAATTAATGCCTAATACCTTCAATTCACGTTATAAAGAATCAACTACCAAATATGTGCTTCTCTTCTTGTATTTTTCATAAATCTGCATGAGTCTACCATCCAAACAACAATTTCCTTATTTCCATATTAGGATAGGAATTTTAATAGTTGTGTTTGGAATGGAGTATAAAATTATGGGATTGAATTCTAATTCTTTTATTTGATACTATCATGAAAATAAAATTCATAAAATAATTTTATCATATTCAAAAAAATATTTTGGGAAGATAAAAGACGTATAAGATAAAGAATTTAGTTTTCAAAACAATAAGGATAGGTAATAATAAGCACATGATAAATTATATAGTTTTTTTAAAAAATTTAAAAATAAATAATGATGATGATGATAAAGTAATTTTATAAATTACAGAAAATAAAAAATAAGAGATCCGAACTTTATCAAAAATTCACAACATATAACACTATAGGAAAATTCAGAAATAGCAACGCCAATTGAGCGACGCATTTTTGCGTCACTAAATTGTGACCAAATTGCGACAACTCAGCGAGAAAAACCATTAGCGACGCAATAAAAATGCATCGCAATATAGCGACGCAATAAAAATGGCTTGGATCGCAACCGTCGGGATCATGGCCGATCGGGATCATGGTTTGGATCGATCGCAACCGTCGGATATCATCGCCGATCGGATGGATCGCAACCATCGGATATCGTCGCCGATCGGGATCATGGCTTGGATCGATCGCAACTGTCGGATATCGTCGTCGATTGGATGGATCACAACCGTCGGATCGATCATCGCCATTCGGGATCATGGCTTGGATCGATCGCAACCGTCAGATCGTCGCCGATCAGTTGGATCGCAACCTTTGGATCGATCATCGCCGATCGGGATCATGGGTTCAATCGATCGCAACCGTCAGATATCGTTGCCGATCGGATATTAAATTAATAAAATAATTAATAATGAATGTGTCACAATTTTTGTAATATTAAATTAATAAAATAATTTACAACGCATAATGAATGTATTGCAATATTGCGATGCAAATCTAATGCGTCGCTAATTTCACGCCAAAATGCCTATTGGTGGTAACTTAGCGACGCAATCAGCGATGCATAATCAGCGTCACTGATTAGCAACGTATTAGCGATGCAATTATGCGTCGCTAATCCTAATTCATAAAACCCTCCCCCTCTTCTTCTTCCTCCTCACAAGCCCGAACCCCCTCCTCTTCCGTCTTCTCCTTTCTCCTCCTCCCTCTTCCCCACCTCCAGCGGCTCTCCGGTGACTCTCCGGCACACGATCTCGCCGATGAGGGTTATTTTTAGGTACCCCTCCCTCCCCCTGTAAAAAAAAAAGGTATGAGAGGGGTTCTTTTTCCCACCCCCTCTCCTGTTCTGGCCACGGCCGTGGCCGGCAACACCGTGGCCAGCAACTCGGGAAAGCCCCCCCACCTCCCGTCTTCTCCAGCCATGGCTGCGACCGTGGCCGGTCGTGGCCAGTCATGGCATGGCCACAGTGGCTAGGCCACAACAAAAAAATAATTAACATGGGGGATTTCCCCCCCCCCTCTCTTCTTCTCGGCCGTGGCCGGTCGTGGCCTGGCCACAGTGGCCAGGCCATGGAAAAAAAATTAACTGGGGAAACCCCCCCCTCCCGTCTTCTACGGCCATGGCTGCGGCTGTGGCCGGTCGTGGCCTAGCCATAGTGGCCAGGCCACGGAAAAAAAAATTGAACATGGGGGCTTGGGCCCCCCTCCCATCTTCTCCGGCCACGGTCGCGGCCGCAGCCGGTCGTGGCCTAGCCACAGTGGCCAAGCCACGGAAAAAAAAAAAAATTAACACGGGGTTTGGCCCCCCCCTCCTGTCTTCTCCGGCCGCGGCCGTGGCCGATCGTGGCCTGGCCACAGTGGCCAGGCCACGAAAAAAAATTTAACACGGGGGGTTAAATTTATTATTAAATATTTATTAAAAATTACTGATTAAATTATTTAATTATTATTATTAAAAATATTATTAGTAAGCTGTTTTGATATTTTTAATCTTAATAATTTATTCAAATATATTATTATATCAATTAAATTTAGAAAACCCCTATAGTAATATTATTATATTAAATAAATAATATATTACAATAACATTAGAATACACTATAGTATTATTTTAATATTATATAAAAAATTATATTATGTGATGGTATAATATTTTATTCATTTTCACCCATAAAAAATATTTATAATAAACTCATTATAAATTAATATGAAATTATGATATAATTCAATATTTGGATTTTTTATTATTAAATTAGAAAAATAAAATTTATTATCCATTTAACTTATAGTATTTACTGTGATCATATAAAAGTTTGTTTATGATAATTAATTTAGGACACTTTATTAATAATCATATTATAATATATATTAACTTATATTAGTTCATAATATTATAATATAAAATAATAACAATAAATTATGGTATTCTAATAAATAATGGTTGCTAATTAGTGATTCTGATCGATAGTAAATTAATTAAAGAAATTGCTTTACGATTATTTAGTGCTTATTATGTTTTAAATTAATTCAGTCATAATTGATTAGTGATTTTTATATAGTCATGGTTTAATATCTCAATCTATTAAACTATGCATGGTAGTTTATTGGTGAACATTTGGCATATGTGGATTCTAATTTTATTGATATTATAATATGATTTTATAATGATTTTATAATATCATATTATAATATGATTTTATAATATCATATTATGTCTTGATTATTTACATCATGCTTCAAATTGAAAGATGCATTAAATTATGTAATGCTAGAATGAACATCTTGTTGTAGTTCTATTTAATTTTCAGCACCGAATTAGTAGTTTCAATTATTTATATTTTAGTCTTCACATACAATTATGTAATGAGTTTATTACGGAATTGACAAGAATTTCTGAATAATAAGCATAAGTTCGATTGTCTTTGGATTTCCATATTATTTCTTATAGCACTATAACCTTTAGACCCGTTTGAGAATTTGGAAGACTTAGTCTTGCAAATTCTCAAATTGTCCTAGTGGACAGTTTGAGAAAATTTTTTGTGATATATTAGTCTGCTATTAATCATCGTTGGTTGAGATTGTGGTTTGTATTTGCTCATACGTTCTCCTAGTGTGGCATATATGCCACACATTTAGGAGAACATATGGGGAAATGCTGCTGAAATTTCAACGTAAACGATCGATGATAGTTAATAGCAGAATAATATATCACAAAAAATATTCTTGAATGGGATAGGGCCTTACCTTTTGGATATGGAGTGATGGTGGAATTAATTTAGGACACTTGATTGCTTGTGAAGTCTCATGATTGAATGGACCACCTTGCGGCCCGGCCCGAATCCAAGCCCTAGCATTAGTCTGGCATGAACCTGTGCCTCGGTCCTTGCTAGCACGACAAGGATCGTAGCTGTGGCCCGGCCTTGCAGGGTAAGGACCTTAGTTGTGTAAAAGAAAATTGGTTTAGTTATAAATGATTTAAAGGGTTGTTATTAACTTTAGTTGTGTAAAAGAAATAATTTAGTTATATATTTAGTAATGCTAATATAGTTTTATATTGTGGTTTCCTTTAATGGTTTACCAGAAATTGGATAAGTCGGTCAAAAATGAGCGGGGCTCGCTTGTGGATGTATGCTTGGATAAAAGATGGCTTGCTTAATCCAGATTTTCTGAATGAATTGAAAGAATTTATTGCATTTGCATGTAGCCAACCTAAATGGATGGATGGGCCTAGGATTAGGTGCCCATGCAACTTCCACAGGTGTCAGAAGCCTATAAAGATGTTGAAACTGTTAAGGTGCATTTGTGTAAAAATGGGTTTGTTTCTGATTACGATGTTTGGTACTGTCATGGTGAACCAGAGAAAATTCCAGCAGCTGTTACAAGCCAACAAGTGTCAATTCCCGTAGATAAATCATTTGTGAATTTAAACACATATGAAGAAATGGTGATGAATGCATCAGGTAATGAATTCAATCAAAGTACATTTATGGAAGAACCAAATCCAGATGCACAATAATTTTATGATATGTTGCGTGCTGCAAATCAAGAATATTATCCTGATTGTGAGGGTCATTCCCAGTTATCTACGGCTACTCGGTTGTTGAATATTAAGGCAGAACATCGATTATCAGAAAAGGTGTTCAATTCTGTAGCTGGGTTAATCAAAAAATTTTGCCAAATGATAATGTTGTAGCAGACAGTTTTTACTCAACGAAGAAGTTATTGTGTGGGCTTGGGCTCCCAGTTAATAAGATCGATTGTTGCTTGAACAATTGTATGATATATTGGGGTGAAGACTCAGAGCTGAGATGGTGTAAGATTTGTGGGCAATCGAGGTACAAAAACGGCGAAGGGGGAGCTAGTACAAGTAGGAGGAAAAGTGTGCCTTACAAGAGGATGCATTACTTTCCTCTTACTCCACGCATGCAGAGATTATACAGATCTGAGGCTACAGCTGCTGATATGAGATGGCATGCCGAACATGAATCTAAAGAGGATGAAATGCGGCATCCATCAGATTCAAAAGCTTGGAAACATTTCAATGAAAATCATCTTGATTTCGCTGAAGATATAAGGAATGTGAGATTAGGTCTTTGTACCGATGGATTCCAACAATTTGGTCAAGCGGGGCAACAGTATTCATGTTGGCCTGTAATACTGACTGTATATAACCTTCCTCCATAGAAGTGTATGAAAGATTCTGCAATGTTTTTGACAGTTTTGGTTCCAGGACCATCAAATCCAAAGGAAAAGATTGATATCTTCCTGCAACCGTTGGTGGCCGAATTGAAAATGTTGTGGAAAACAGGAGTCATAGCCTACGAAATTTCTATGAAGTAGAATTTCATCATGAGAGCTGCTTTGATGTGGACAATAAGTGACTTCCCGGCATATGCAATGTTGTCTGGTTGGAGCACTGCTGGACGTCTGGCATGCTCTCATTGCATGTATGATTCGGATGCATTTACATTGCAGAAGAGTGGTAAGCAGTCATGGTTTGATAATCATAGGAAGTTCTTGCCTCCAAATCATCCTTATAGGCATAACTTGATTGCCTTCCGGAAGAACAAAGCAGTCACAAAATTTGTCGAACCGGTTAGGTCCGGCACGGATATATTTGATACTATAGAGCATTTGGGGTTAAGGTATGCTTGGGAACCAGATGCAGATAGAATAAATGGCCGTATATGTAAAGAACATAACTGGAAGAAGCGGAGTATATTTTGGGATTTGCCGTATTGGAGCATAAATCTCATCCAGCACAACTTGGATGTTATGCATATTGAGAAAAATTTCTTTGATAACATATTTAACACGGTGCTAAACATTCTAGGAAAAACCAAAGACACTGCAAAGTCAAGAGAAGAACTTAATCAGTATTGCAGAAGAGGTATTTGAGGAGGAGTGCCGATGGGACCTATCCTAAAGCCTGTTACACTCTTGACAGAAATTCACGAGAAGTTTTATGTAACTGGGTTAGAGGGTTAAAATTTCCATATGGTTATGCCTCAAATATCGGTAGGTGTGTGGACATGCATAAGCTAAAATTGTTCAGCATGAAGAGTCATGACTGCCATGTTTTCATGCAATGGTTATTACATATAGCTTTTCGTGAGTTGCTTCCGCACCATGTCTGGAAGGCATTGACGGAGCTCAGCTTGTTCTTCAAGGAGTTATCCGCCGCAGTCATTACTTCACATCCATGGCAAGGCTTGAGGATGTTGGGGAGATTGTTGAGAAATTGTTGCCCCAATCTTATTGATTTTGATGATTACCAAAAGCCATGAGTATATTAAAAGATGCAATGAGTTTATTTACATGAGCAATGAATTTATTTAGAACAATCAATGAGTATGTTAAGTATGACTTTAATCTTTTTGAAAGTAACTTCAAGCTCCATGTTTAAGCTTTCAAAAAGAAATTTTTATACTTCATATTTTTTTTGGAACATTTCTTGAATTGATTCCTAATGATAATTTTATTGTATTCAAGTCAAAAATTGATTTAAAATTAATCTGGAACGAATTTCAAGTCAATCAGAAAATTCTCTGATTTTTGATACGTTCCGGAGCCGACTCTAGAGTTTTAGAGTCGACTCGACTTAGTATACAGAGATGTCTGATTTTCTCAGTCGACCCCTGTGATTTCAAGAGTCGACTCCGCTCAGACACCAGAGAAATGTTTTTCTGAGCACCTCGCGAGTCGACCCCTTGCCTTTCATGAGTCGACCCCCGACTGTCAGGAGTCGACACTTTATTTTCGTTGAGTCAACCCTTTAACTTTCTGAATATTTCTATTTTTGGTATCGCGTCTTCGAGCCGACTCGCCCAAAGCTGGAGTCGACTCCAACAAATCTGGGCATGATTTTTCTGAATGCCAACTCAGCGCCAACGGTAAGATTTTTCATC
Organism: Calamus simplicifolius; assembly: GCA_900491605.1. Classification (NCBI taxonomy): domain Eukaryota; kingdom Viridiplantae; phylum Streptophyta; class Magnoliopsida; order Arecales; family Arecaceae; genus Calamus; species Calamus simplicifolius. The sequence goes on from UESW01003395.1 coordinate 37,672, forward strand.
AACAGCTATATTTCTTTGTTTCTAACGGCTATATTTTTGCAGAATCTATAAATAGAGAAGCCGTTTTCAAATCAAATATATAGAGATAGACATCAAGAGAGAAAAAGAAAAATCCTTCAGAAAAAGAGAAAAACAGAGCATTATTTAAAAAAATCCGAGATTCAAAAATAGAGTGAAAGAAAAAGTATGAAATCAAAGGAAGCTTCGTCTGTGCTCAAGTTTAACAATCCAAGAAAGCTTTAGAAGAAAATCCAAGAGCTATTCAAGAGCAACTCAAGAGATTTTCAATATTCAAAGAAAGGAAGAAAAAGCTCAAATCAACTCCAACATTCAGTCCGTGAAGAATCCGAGCTGAGGCCCGATTCTACACTTCAAAGGAGTTGAGGAAAAGAAGAAAAGAAGAAAAGCTCAAAAGCCAACCAACTACAAATCAGGCTTTTCTAAACTTTATTCTTTTATTTGATTATCTGCTCATTGAGGAGCTATGTACTTGAAAAACAATATTTATATTCTTTGTGTCTAGTTCAATCTGGGGGATTGAACTAGTGGAGGTAGTCTTACCTCGGTACAAGCTTGGTATAGCTTGTGTTAGGGTTTTTGTGCTGGTGAGCCCGGAAAATCGGCTGGGTTCGTTGTGATCCCGGGAAAACAACAAGTTTGAGTTGTGAGCTTGTAAAACAACTCGGCTGTAATCAAGGAAGATTATAGTGTGGACCCAAGTGAATCTTGGGAGTGGACGTAGGTGTTGGATACACCGAACCACTATAAAATCTTTGTATTTGCCGTGTCTCCTTTATCTCTATCTCTATCTCTATCTTATTGATTGTATTTTGTTTTAGCATCTGCATTCACTTTCACTCACTAAGCAAACAAATACTTAAAAAGGTTTAAATTTTTTAAAGAAACCAATTCACCCCCCCCCCCTATTGGGTTGTCATCTGGGCCAACAATTGGTATCAGAGCGAGTGCTCATTAGATTTTGATCACACGATCAAGAGCTAAAGATCCAAATGGTAACTCAAGTTGGATCATTTGCTGAAGGTCATTCTACGAATAGACCTCCACTGTTTAATGGTTCAAATTATTCTTATTGGAAAGTAAGAATGAGGATATTCATTCAAGCTTCTGATTATGAATTATGGGGTGTTATAATTAATGGACCTAGTACACCCACACATGTTATTGATGGCACTATTGTTCCTAAGCCCGAAAGGGACTGGAATGATAATGATAGGAAGATGGCACAGCTTAACGCTAAAGCCATGAATGTTTTATATTGCTCTTTAGATGCAAATGAATTTAATAGAATCTCCACATGTAATTCCGCAAAGGAGATTTGGGATAGATTAGAGGTTACCCATGAGGGAACCAACCAAGTAAAAGAATCTAAAATTAATATTCTTGTTCATAAATATGAGTTATTTAGCATGGAACAATCTGAAACCATTGCATGCATGTACACTAGATTTACAGATATTGTAAATGGTTTAAAAAGTCTTGGTAAGACATATACTAACTCAGAACTTGTTCAAAAAATTCTTAGGTCACTACCAAGATCATGGGAAGCAAAAATGACAGCAATCCAAGAAGCAAAGGACCTCAACACTCTACCCTTAGAGGAGCTTCTAGGATCACTTATGACCCATGAGCTGACAATGAAGCAGCACGTAGAGGAGGACACAAAGAAGAAGAAAGTGATTGCCCTCGAAGCTCCAAAAGAAGAAGAGAGCAGCAGCAATGATGATGATGATGATGAAGAGACTGCTCTCTTAGCTAAAAAGTTTAAAAGATTCATGAGGAGAAAGAAACCCTTCCACAAGAAGAAATTTGGAGCAAAGTGGGAAGGAGAAAAGGATAAGAATAAGGACAAGGACAAAGAAAAAGAGAAAGACCCCTTGACTTGCTATGAGTGTAATAAACTGGGGCACTTTAGGAATGAATGTCCTAAATTAAAGAGAGCCTACAAAAAGAAAAAGAAGGCTTATGTGGCGACTTGGAGTGATAGCGAAGAATCTTCTTCCGAAGAAGAAGAACAAAAGGAAGTCGCAAATGTATGTTTTATGGCGGACGACAACGATGAGGTAAGTTCCGATAACCCTTGCGATGAGTTTGCATTTGATGAATTATTTGATGCTTTTAATGAACTTGTCGGCGATTTCAAGGTTTTGAAAAAGAAATACAAGTTTTTGAAAAATGAAAATTCAACTTTCATTAAAGAAAAGGAAGATCTTAATAATGAAGTTAAGAAACTTAAATCTGAAAATAAAATTTTTATAAAAGAAAAAGAATTAATTTCTAATGAAAATGATAAACTAAGGAAAGAGGTTGAAAAACATAAGAACATAGTTGATAAGTTTACCTTAAGCTCAGCTAAATTGGATATGTTATTAAATAGTCAAAAAGCATTTTTTGACAAAGCCGGATTAGGGTATAACACTTTTAGAAAACAAAAATCACTGAAAAATATTTTTGTGCGTACTGGCCAAAGTGATTTTACATGCTTTAAATGTAATCAAAAAGGACATAAATCTTATGAATGTAAAATTTTAAAACCTAATAAAAACTTAAATATTAAAGGAAAGAAAATATGGGTTCCGAAAGAAACAATAATTGTTGCTACTAACCATGAAGGACCCAAGAAAGCTTGGGTACCTAAACATAAAGTTTGATTTCATTGCAGGAATGTCTTGTGGCCAAGAGATCAAAGAGAAAGTGGTATCTTGATAGTGGCTGCTCAAGACATATGACGGGTGACAAAGAAGAATTCATCACCCTTGAAGAAAAGAAAGGAAGAGTTGTTACGTTTGGGGATAATGGTAAAGGTCAGATCATGGGCCTTGGTAAAATTCGTATAACTCCATCCACCTTTATAGATAATATACTTTATGTTGATGGTTTAAAGCATAATTTAATTATCATTAGTCAATTATGTGACAAAGGTTTTAAAGTATCATTTGAATCTTCTATATGCACTGTAGCTAATCCCATTGATAATAGCATTGTTTTTATTGGAAATAGAAATGGCAATGTATACTTGATTGACTTAGATAATTTGTCTACTAATAATCATTGCTTAGTTGCTAATAATGCTAATATGAATGAGATTGGTTGGTTGTGGCATCGAAGATTAGGTCATGCAAGCACACACCTAATTTCAAAACTAATTAAAATGGACTTAGTTAAAGGGCTACTTAAAATAGATTTTGAAAACAACAAAATATGTGATGCATGTCAGTTTGGAAAATAAACGAGAAGTTCTTTTAAATCTAAAAATGTTGTTTCAACTTCTAGGCCATTAGAGCTACTTCACATGGACCTTTTTGGACCAACTAGAACCACAAGTCTAGGAGGAAAGAAATATGGTCTTGTGATAGTAGATGATTACTCTAGATTCACCTGGGTAATGTTTTTAGCTCACAAAGATGAGTCTTTCTCGATATTCCTGAATTCTTCAAGAAAGTCACAAATGAGAAAAACACTACCATAGTGTCTCTAAGAAGTGATCATGGAACTGAATTTAAAAATCACTTATTTGAAAGTTTTTGCAATGAAAATGGTATTAATCATAATTTTTCTGCACCAAGAACCCCTCAACAAAATGATGTAGTTGAAAGGAAAAATAGAACTCTAGAAGACATGGCCCGTACCATGCTATGTGAAAGTAAACTCCCGAAATACTTTTGGGCGGAAGCTATTAACATAGCATGTTACATCCTAAATAGAGCATTAATAAGACCTATTTTAAAGAAAACACCTTATGAATTATGGCATGATAGAAAACCCAACATTAAATATTTTCATGCATTTGGTTGTAAATGCTTTATTCATAATAATGGTAAAAATAATTTAGGCAAATTTGATGCTAAATCTGATGAAGGAATATTCTTAGGATACTCAACAACTAGTAAAGCATATAGAGTATTTAACAAGAAAACCTTAGTTGTTGAAGAATCCATTCATGTAGTCTTTGATGAATCTCTAGCAACTCGTTCCGAAAAGTTTGATGATGAAGAAGATACAAACATAATTAAGAAAGATCTTGAAAAATTAAATATTGATGTATCTTCAGATCATGAGCAAGAAGCTAAAGATAATGATTCACCTAAGGATGATGATACTAACACTAATCATAATGATATGGATCTTCCTAGGGATTGGAGATATGCTTATAGTCACCCTAAGGAATTGATTATAGGTGATCCATCTCAAGGAATAAGAACTAGATCATCTATGAGAAATATTAGTAATCATCTTGCATTTGTATCACAAATTGAACCTAAAACTATTGAAGAAGCTGAAAAAGATAATAATTGGATGTTAGCAATGCAAGAAGAACTAAATCAATTTACTAGAAATAATATATGGACATTAGTAGAAAGGCCTAAAGATCATTCTGTTATAGGATCAAAATGGGTTTTTAGAAATAAACTAGATGAAAATGGCATAGTAATTAGAAACAAAGCTAGATTAGTTGCAAAAGGATATAATCAAGAAGAAGGTATTGATTTTGATGAAACCTTTGCACATGTAGCTAGATTAGAAGCCATTAGGCTATTACTTGCATTTGCATGTCACATGAACTTTAATTTATTTCAAATGGATGTCAAAAGTACATTTTTAAATGGATTTATAAATGAAGAAGTATATGTAGAATAGCCACCGGGATTTGAAGATCATGAATTTCCAAATCACATTTTTAAATTGCACAAAGCATTATATGGTTTGAAACAAGCACCTAGAGCATGGTATGATAGATTAAGTAAATTCTTAATTGAAAATGATTTTATAAGAGGAAATGTTGATAAAACATTATTTTTGAAAAGAAAAGGTAAAGATTTATTAGTAGTTCAAATATATGTTGATGATATCATTTTTGGTACTACTAACAATCTTCTATGTCAAGAATTTGCTAAGTTGATGCAGGGAGAATTTGAAATGAACATGATGGGAGAACTCAACTTCTTCCTTGGACTCCAAATCAAACAAAGCAAAGAGGGAATCTTTATCAACCAAACAAAGTACACAAGAGAAATTCTAAAAAGTTTGGTATGGAATCAATCAAACCCCTCGGAACACCAATGAGTCTTTCATGCAAGCTGGACAAAGATGAAGAAGGTAAGAAGGTTGATCAAAAATATTATCGAGGTATAATCGGATCCCTACTTTACTTAACTGCAAGTAGACCAGACATAATGTTTGCTGTTTGCTTATGTGCTAGATTTCAGTCTGAACCTAAAGAATCACATTTAATTACTGTTAAAAGAATTCTAAGATACTTAAGTGGAACAAAAAATGTAGGTTTATGGTATTCTAGAGACTCAACACTGAACTTAATTGCATATACTGATTCTGATTATGCTGGATGTAAATTAGATAGAAAAAGCACAAGTGGTGCATGCCAATTCTTAGGAAGTAACTTAATCTCATGGTTTAGCAAAAAGCAAAATTCAGTTGCATTATCAACTACTGAAGCTGAATATGTTGCAGCTGGAAGTTGCTGTGCTCAAATCCTATGGATTAAGCGACAACTTAAAGACTATGGTATCACACTTGATAAAACACCTATAAAATGTGATAACACAAGTGCAATTAATCTAACAAAAAATCCAATTCAACATTCTAGAACTAAACACATAGAAATTAGATATCATTTTATTAGAGAACATGTAACTAATGGAGAAATATGTCTTGATTATGTTAATACTGAAGATCAATTAGCTGATATATTTATAAAACCCTTGAGTGAAGAAAGATTCTGTTATCTTAGAGGAGAGTTAGGGATTTGTGATCCATTAGAATGAATTTGAAACCCATAAGGAAATTTTATCTGAAATTCTTTCAAATCCTTGATCTTTAAGGAAATCTTATCTAGAATTCACATCTAATTGATCTATTAAAATCCAATGATTATTTCATCAATTTTATGATCAATATCCGGACACATTTCAGATTATCTGAAACTTTGTGTTTTTTGCTCTAAAATGGTCTCGGAGCCGACTCGGTGAGTATCGGAGTTGACTCCATGTTTCTGCTGAAACTCTGGAGCCGACTCCAATCTGTGCGAGTCAACTCCACTTCGCGATAAATTTCTGTGACTACCCGAAGTCGACCCCACACTTTGCGGGAGCCGACTCGAAGTGGTCCCAGGTCGATTTATCTAGGGCAGATTCGACTCGTCGCTCATTCCTACTTTCTCAAATCATCCGAATACTCTCTCCAAAATTTTTCCTAACCTACCAAATCCTCAAAAATCCCTGATTAACCCTTCCACTAGATCAAATGGCTCCTAAAACCCGTGGATCTAACCTTGGTGCGGCCGAAGTGAAAAGGAAGAAGGCGGTGAGGAAGACTGTGAGGCGTCCCGCTCGTGAACCTTCACCGAGCTTGGATTCAACCTCATCCTCTTCGACTCCTAGTGCTTCTCCCTCTACGGCTCCATCTCAGGTAGATCGACTTGCGATAGAGTGATTACAACGGGGAGGAAAATTGATTTTGAATTATTTGAGGCTGAAGGATTTCTTGTGGGGAGGCAGTTGATTGAAATGGGATGAGAAAAGATATGTTCTTTAGATTTCCTACCTACCCAGCCCTAGTTAAAGAATTTTATAAAAATCTATCAAGAGGAGACAATGGACTGGTAAGCATTATTAGAGGAAATAGAATATCTGTGACAGTGGATTTGCTTTCAAGGTTGTTGGATCTTCCAGTGTCAGGTACCTCTGCTTTTTCATCTGATGATAGAAGCCCAGCTCTATCAAGATTGCTTAACAGGGAGATTGTTGGTTTTGAAGAAGTCTTTGCTAATCATCTATCCTTAGAATTAAGACTTCTCCACAATATTTGTAGTAGAATCCTATTCTTCAAGATTGGAAGATTTGACTATGTTTCTGAGAGAGATATATTTGTAATGGATGCTATAGTGACTGGTAAACCCATTAATCTTCGGAGCATGATATTATGGTACATTGCTGATTGTGGAAGCAAGAGAAATCCAGTTTACCCTACGGCATGATTCTAACTAAAATCTTTCAAAGCCAAGGGATAATCATATCCGATAGTGAGCCAATGAGAAATCTAAGACATACCGATTACTATAGTTTGGCCACTATTCATAGAATGAGTTTTGTGAAGAAGGATGGCAGATGGGAAAGGAAAGGTATGATGGAAGATAGAGCTGCGGACATTGAGGCACCTGGACCGTCAGTTAGACATTCATCGCCTGTACCTCCGAGCTCTCTGTTCCTGCTCCAGCCCCTTCCTCTGCTCCGATGGTTGATCAGCCATCATCTTCATCTGTTGGTTTTTCAGATCTTCAGTTAATGCAGCTCAAAGGTCTTCTTGATGATCAGGCAGATAAATTGAAATCAAAGTTTGACAATAAATTTTGAATCTTAAAGAAACTCTTTATTCATTAGATGATAATCACCAAGATTGAATCAACTCTTAGCACTTCAACTGAGTCTTTAAGTGGAGACCTAAAGAATATTTTTGAAGAACTTAAAGACGTCTGTGGAGATGGTGAGACCTATGCAAAA
>UESW01003395.1:55966-80710 GCA_900491605.1 Calamus simplicifolius
ATCTTTTAATATACTCATGGCTTTTGGTAATCATCAAAATCAATAAGATTGGGGCATAATTTTTCAACAATCTCCCCAACAATCTCCCCCTTTTTGATGATGACAAAAACATTGAGTTTATGCATGATTGATTAGTGAATTTATTTTGATTTCATAGTTAGGCTTAGGCTCCCCCTGAATGAGGTAGCTCCCCCTATGAAACTCAAATAAATATCCCATTCATTCAATTATTTATCTCATTGATTAATTTGATTAATTAATTTCTCCCATATGCATATGCAGTTATAAAACTATAAAACTCTCCCCCTTTTTTGTTATCAACAAAAAGGTAGAGAAGCATAAACATAATCATTCATTCATCAAGATATGATTTAACAAAATCTTCATTCATTGATAATAGGAAGAAATACATTGAGTATTCAAAATAGACATTTCATTACATCAAAGTGTCAAAATGTAAAACATAACATTGAACTTCAATACATTGCAAGGACTGAGTATCTAATACATTAAAAGTGAGTCCTAACAATCCTAGTCAAATGATCTATATATTTTTTCATTCCATCTGTTTGATCTTCACATAGTCCTTTAGTCTCTCATCTACAAAGGTGCAAGCAGTCAAAATTTTGTCTTGGAGTTCGGCATTGCACTTTGCATAGTTTCGCCATCTCCGCAGACATCTTTAAGTTCTTCAAATATGTTCTTTAGATCTCCACTTAAAGACTCTGAAGAATTGCTAAGAGTTGATTCTATTTTGGTGATTCTTCATCCAAAGAGTAAAGAGTTTCCTTTAGATTCATAAACTTGTTTTCAAACTCTGATTTTAATTTTTCTGACTGATCATCAAGAAGGCCTTTGAGTTGCCTTAACTGAAGTTCTGAGAAGCCAACAGATGAAGATGATGCTTGATCAAACAACGGAGCAGGGTAGGAGCAGGAGCAGAAATAGGAGAGCTCGGTGCAGGCGAAGAATGTCTAACTGATGGTCCTGGTGCCTCAATGTCCGTGCTCTATCTTCCATCAAACCTTTCTTTCCCATCTCCATTCTTCTTAACAAAACCCATCCTATGTATAGTGGCCAAACTGTAAAAATCTGTATGTCTCAAGTTCCTCATTGGCTCACTATCTGAAATGACAATCCCTTGGCTCTGAAAGATTTTAGTGAGGATCATGCCATAGGGCAAACTTGATTTTCTCTTACCTCCACAGTCAGCAATACCATAAAATCATAAAGGTTAATGGGTTTACCCGTTACATTGCATCCATTACAAAAATATCCCTTTCAGAACATAATCAAATCTCCCAATTTTGGGGAATAGGATTCTACTACAATGTTGTGGAGCAAGTCTCAGTTCTAAGGATAATTGATTGGCAAAAACTTCTTCAAAACCGACAATCTCCGGTTAAGTAAGAGCTGGGCTTCTATCTTCAGAAGAAAATGTAGAAGTACCGACATGGGTAATCCAACAATCTTGAAAGCAAATCTACAGTCACTGAAATTCTATTTCCTCTAACAATGCTTATAAGACCATTATCTCCTCTAGATAGATTCTTATAAAATTCCTTTACTAGGGCTGGGTAGTAGGACAATCTAAGGAACATATCTTCTCCCAACCCATTTCAATCAACTGTCTCCCAAAAGAAATCCCTCGGCCTCAAACAATTCAAAATCGACTTTCCTCCCGTAGTTATAATTCTATCGGCAAGTCTATCTACCTGAGATGGAGCCGTAGAGGAGAAGCATTGGAGTTGAAGAAGATGAGGTTGAATCCGTGCTCGGTGAAGGCTCACGAACAGGACGCCTCACCGTCTTCCACCCTCTTCCTCTTCACTCCGGCCGCACCAAGGTTAGATCCTCGAGTTTTAGGGGCCATTGATCTATTGGAAGGGTTAATCAGGGATTTTGGGAATTTGGAAGGTCAGGAGATTTTGGAGAGAGTATTTGAGAGATTGAGATGATAGAAATGAACGGCGAGTCGACTCTGCCCTAGATAAATCGACCTGGGACCACTTCGAGTCGGCTCCCGCAAAGCGAGGGGTCGACTCCGGACAGTCACAGAAAACCATCCCGAAGTGGAGTCGACTCGCGCCGAGAAGGGGTCGACTCAGAGTTTCAGTAGAAACATGGAGTCGACTCCGATACTCACCGAGTCGGCTCCGAGACCATTTCAGAGCAAAAACATGAAATTTCTGAAATGTGTCCGGAAATTGATCATAAAATTGATAAAAAATCATTGGATTTGAATAGATCAATTAGATGAATTCTAGATAAGATTTCCTTAAAGATCAAGGATTTGAAAGAATTTTAGATAAAATTTCCTTAGGGGTTTCAAATTCATTCTAATGGATCACAAATCCCTAACTCTCCTCTAAGATAACAGAATCTTTCTTCACTTAAGGGTTTTGTAAATATATCTGCTAATTGTTCTTCAGTGTTAACATAATCAAGACAAATTTCATTATTACATGTTCTCTTATAAAATGATATCTAATTTCTATGTGTTTGTTCTAGAATGTTGAATTGGATTTTTGTTAGATTAATTGCACTTGTGTTATCACATTTTAGGTGTTTTATCAAGTGTGATACCATAGTCTTCAAGTTGTCGCTTAATCCATAGGATTTGAGCACAGCAACTTCCAGCTGCAACATATTCAGCTTCAGTAGTTGATAATGCAACTGAATTTTGCTTTTTGCTAAACCATGAGATTAAGTTACTTCCTAAGAATTGGCATGCACCACTTGTGCTTTTTCTATCTAACTTACATCCAGCATAATCAGAATCAGTGTATGCAATCAGATTTAATGTTGAGTCTCTAGAATACCATAAACCTACATTTTTTGTTCCACTTAAGTATCTTAGTATTCTTTTAACAGCAATTAAATGTGATTCTTTAGGTTCAGACTGAAATCTAGCACATAAGCAAACAGCAAACATTATGTCTGGTCTACTTGCAGTTAAGTAAAGTAGGGATCCGATTATACCTCGATAATATTTTTGATCAACCTTCTTACCTTCTTCATCTTTGTCCAGCTTGCATGAAGGACTCATTGGTGTTCCGAGGGGTTTGATTGATTCCATACCAAACTTCTTTAGAATTTCTCTTGTGTACTTTGTTTGGTTGATAAAGATTCCCTCTTTGCTTTGTTTGATTTGGAGTCCAAGGAAGAAGTTGAGTTCTCCCATCATGCTCATTTCAAATTCGCCCTGCATCAACTTAGCAAATCTTGACATAGAAGATTGTTAGTAGCACCAAAAATATATCATCAACATATATTTGAACTACTAATAAATCTTTACCTTTTCTTTTCAAAAAATGTTTTATCAACATTTCCTCTTATAAAATCATTTTCAATTAAGAATTTACTTAATCTATCATACCAAGCTCTAGGTGCTTGTTTCAAACCATATAATGCTTTGTGCAATTTAAAAACGTGATTTGAAAATTCATGATCTTCAAAACCTGGTGGTTGTTCTACATATACTTCTTCATTTATAAATCCATTTAGAAAAGCACTTTTTACATCCATTTGAAATAAGTTAAAATTCATATGACATGCAAATGCAAGTAATAGTCTAATGGCTTCTAATCTAGCTACTGGTGCAAAGGTTTCATCAAAATCAATACCTTCTTCTTGATTATATCCTTTTGCAACTAATCTAGCTTTGTTTCTAATTACTATGCCATTTTCATCTAGTTTATTTCTAAATATCCATTTTGATCCTATAACAGAATGATTTTTAGGTCTTTCAACTAAGGTCCATACATTATTTCTAGTGAATTGATTTAATTCTTCTTGCATTGCTAACATCCAATTATTATCTTTTTCAGCTTCTTCAATAGTTTTAGGTTCAATTTGTGATACAAATGCAAGATGATTACTAATATTTCTCATAGATGATCTAGTTCTTATTCCTTGAGATGGATCACCTATAATCAATTCCTTAGGGTGACTATAAGCATATCTCCAATCCCTAGGTAGATCTACATCATTATGATTAGGTTAGTATCATCATCCTTAGGTGAATCATTATCTTTAGCGTCTTGCTCATGATCTAAAGATACATCAATATTTAATTTTTCAAGATCTTTCTCAATTATGTTTGTATCTTCTTCATCATCAAATTTTCGGAACGAGTTGCTAAAGATTCATCAAAAACTACATGAATGGATTCTTCAACAACTAAAGTTTTCTTGTTAAATACTCTATATGCTTTACTAGTTGTTGAGTATCCTAAGAATATTCCTTCATCAGATTTAGCATCAAATTTGCCTAAATTATTTTTACCATTATTGTGAACAAAACATTTACAACCAAATGCATGAAAATATTTAATGTTGGGTTTTCTATCATGCCATAATTCATAAGGTGTTTTCTTTAAAATAGGTCTTATTAAAGCTCTATTTAGGATGTAACATGCTGTGTTAATAGCTTCCGCCCAAAAGTATTTCGGGAGTTTACTTTCACATAGCATGGTACGGGCCATGTCTTCTAGAGTCCTATTTTTCTTTCAACTACACCATTTTGTTGTGGGGTCCTAGGTGCAGAAAAATTATGATTAATACCATTTTCATTGCAAAAACTTTCAAATAAGTGATTTTCAAATTCAGTTCCATGATCACTTCTTAGAGACACTATGGTAGTGTTTTTCTCATTTGTTACTTTCTTGAAGAATTTCATGAATATCGAGAAAGTCTCATCTTTGTGAGCTAAAAACATTACCCAAGTGAATCTAGAGTAATCATCTACTATCACAAGACCATATTTCTTTCCTCCTAGACTTGTGGTTCTAGTTGGTCCAAAAAGGTCCATGTGAAGTAGCTCTAATGGCCTAGAAGTTGAAACAATATTTTTAGATTTAAAAGAACTTCTTGTTTGTTTTCCAAACTGACATGCATCACATATTTTGTTATTTTCAAAATCTAATTTAGGTAAACCTTTTACTAAATCCATTCTAATTAGTTTTGAAATCAGGTGTGTGCTTGCGTGACCTAATCTTCGATGCCACAACCAACCAATCTCATTCATATTAGCATTATTAGCAACTAAGCAATGATTATTAGTAGACAATTTGTCTAAATCAATCATGTATACATTGCCATTTCTATTTCCAATAAAAACAATGCTATTATCAATGGGATTAGCTACAGTGCATAAAGAAGATTCAAATGATACTTTAAAACCTTTGTCACATAATTGACTTATACTAATTAAGTTATGCTTTAAACCATCAACATAAAGTACATTTTCAATATATGTGGAGGGAGTTATTTGAATGTTACCAAACCCCAAGATTTGGCCTTTTCCATTGTCGCCAAATGTAACAACTCCTCCTTTCTTTTCTTCAAGGGTGATGAATTCTTTTTTGTCACCCGTCATATGTCTTGAGCAGCCACTATCAAGATACCACTTTCTCTTTGATCTCTTGGCCACAAGACATTCCTGCAATGAAATCAGACTTTATGTTTAGGTACCCAAGCTTTCTTGGGTCCTTCATGGTTAGTAGCAACAATTATTGTTCCTTTCGGAACCCATATTTTCTTTCCTTTAATATTCAGGTTTTTATTAGGTTTTAGAATTTTACATTCATAAAATTTATGTCCTTTTTTATTACATTTAAAGCATGTAAAATTACTTTGGCCAGCACTCACAAAAATATTTTTAAGTGATTTTTGTTTTCTTAAAGTATTATATCCTAATCCGGCTTTGTCAAAAACTGCTTTTTGACTATTTAATAACATGTCTAGTTTAGTTGAGCTTAATGTAAACTTATCAACTATGTTCTTATGTTTTTCAACCTCTTTCCTTAGTTTATCATTTTCATTAGAGATTGATTCTTTTCTTTTATTAAAATTTCATTTTCATATTTAAGTTTCTTAACTTCATTATTAAGATTTTCCTTTTCTTGAATGAAAGTTAAGTTTTCATTTTTCAAAATCTTGTATTTCTTTTTCAAAACCTTGAAATCCCCAACAAGTTCATTAAAAGCATCAAAAAGTTCATCAAAAGCAAACTCATCGCAAGGGTTATTGGAACTTACCTCATCATTGGCGTCCGCCATGAAACATATGTTTGCGACTTCCTTTTGTTCTTCTTCTTCGGAAGAAGATTCCTCGCTGTCACTCCATATCGCCACATAAGCCTTCTTTTTCTTTTTGTAGGCTTTCTTCAATTTAGGACATTCATTCCTAAAGTGCCCCGGTTTATTACACTCATAGCAAGTCAAGGGGTCTTTCTCTTTTTCTTTGTCCTTGTCCTTGTTCTTATCCTTTTCTCCTTCCCACTTAGCTCCAATTTTTTCTTGTGGAAGGTTTCTTTCTCCTCATGAATCTTTTAAATTTCTTTGCTAAGAGAGCAGTCTCTTCATCATTATCATCATCATCATCACTGCTGCTCTCTTCTTCTTTTGCAGTTTTGAGGGCAATTACTTTCTTTTTCTTTGTGTCCTCCTCTACATGTTGCCTCATAGTCAGCTCATGGGTCATAAGAGATCCTAGAAGTTCCTCTAAGGGTAAAGTGTTGAGGTCCTTAGCTTCTTGGATTGCTGTCATTTTTGCTTCCCATGATCTTGGTAATGACCTAAGAATTTTTCGAACAAGTTCAGAGTTAGTATATGTCTTACCAAGACTTTTCAAACCATTTACAATATCTATAAATCTTGTGTACATGCATGCAATGGTTTTAGATTATTCCATGCTAAATAATTCATATTTATGAACAAGAATATTAATTTTAGATTCTTTTACTTGGTTGGTACCCTCATGGGTAACCTCTAATCTATCCCAAATCTCCTTTGCGGAATTACATGTGGAGATTCTATTAAATTCATTAGCAATCTAAGGAGCAATATAAGACATTCATGGCTTTAGCGTTAAGCTGTGCCATTTTTCTATCATTATCATTCCAGTCCCTTTCGGGCTTAGGAACAATAGTGCCATCTATAACATGTGTGGGTGTACTAGGTCCATTGATTATAACACCCCATAGCTCATAATCAGAAGCTTGAATGAATATCCTCATTCTATCTTTCCAATATGAATAATTTGAACCATTAAACAGTGGAGGTCTATTCGTAGAATGACCTTTAGCAAATGATCCAACTTGTGTTGCCATTTGAAACTTTAGCTCTTGATCGTGTGATCAAAATCTAATGAGCACTAGCTCTGATACCAATTGTTGGCCCAGATGACAACCCAAGAGGGGAGGGGTGAATTGGGTTCTTAAAAAATTAGCCTTTTTAAAATCGTTTGCTTAAGATGAATGAAGGCAATAGCAATGTAGATACAAAGTGCAGTGAATAAAACAGAGATAGAGAAAGAGTCAATGGAAGCACGGCAACACAAAGAGTTTATAGTGGTTCGGTGTATCCAACACCTATGTCCACTCCCAAGATTCACTTGGGTCCACACTATAATCTTCCTTGATTACAGCAGAGTTGTTTTACAAGCTCACAACTCAAACTTATTGTTTTTCCGGGATCACAACGAACCCAGCTGGTTTTCAAGGGCTCACCAGCACAAAAACCCCTAACACAAGCTTAACCAAGCTTGAACCGAGGTAAGACTACCTCCTCTAGTTCAATCCCCCAGATTGAACTAGGCACAAATAATGGAAATAATGTTTTTCAATTACAAGCTCCTTAATGAGCAGATAAAAAAATATAAGAATAAAGTTTAGAAAAGTCTGATTTGCAGTTGGTTGGCTTTGAGCTTTTCTTCTTTTCCTCAACTCCTTTGAAGTGTAGATTCGGGCCTCAGCTCAGATTCTTCACGGAATGTATGTTGGAGTTGATTTGAGCTTTTCCTCTTTTCTTTGAGTGTTGAAAATCTCTTGAAATGCTCTTGAATAGCTCTTGGATTTTCTTCTGAAGCTTCCTTGGATTGTTGAGCTTGAACACAGAAGGAGCTTCCTTTGATTTCACACTCTTTCTTTCACTCTATTTTGAATCACGGATTTTTTCAAATGAAGCTCTGTTTTTCTGATTTTTCTTTTCTTTTCTCTTGAAATGAATATCTCTCAATTTGTATATCTTTGATTTGAAAACGGCTTCTCTATTTATAGATTCTGCAAAAATAAGCCGTTAGAAACAAAGAAAAATAGCCGTTAATCAAAAATCTTACCGTTGACGCTGAGTTGGCATTCGGAAAAATTTTGCCCAGATTTGCTGGAGTCGACTCCTGCTTTCCGCGAGTCGGCTCGAGGTCGTGATACCAAAAATAGAAATACTCAGAAAGTTATAGGGTTGACTCATCAAAAGTAAAGTGTCGACTCCTGACAGTTGGGGGTCGACTCATGAAAAGTTGGGGGAATGCTCAGAAAATACACCTCTGGTGTCTGAGCGGAGTCGACTCGCACAGTCATGGAGTCGGCTCGACAGAATCGGGGGTCGACTCAAGAAATTGCATGGGTCGACTCGAGACAGACAGTCATTTCTGTACTTTGAGTGGAGTCGACTCTGAAACTCAAGAGTCGGCTCCGAAACGTATCAAAAATCAGAAAGTTTTCTGATTGACTTTAACTTCGTTCCAGATTCATTTTAAATCATTATTTTGACTTGAATATAATAAAATTGACATTAGGAATCAATTCAAGAAATGTTCCAAAAACTCATTGATTAAAATATTAAGTATTGAATTTCTTTTTGAAAGCTTAAACATTGAACTTGAAGTTACTTTCAATTCGATTAAAGTTTTACTTTAACATTCTCATTCATTGTTCTAAATAAATTCATTGCTC
Organism: Calamus simplicifolius; assembly: GCA_900491605.1. Lineage (NCBI taxonomy): Eukaryota > Viridiplantae > Streptophyta > Magnoliopsida > Arecales > Arecaceae > Calamus > Calamus simplicifolius. Next base: position 64,703 of record UESW01003395.1, read on the forward strand.
ATGTAAATAAACTCATACATCATTTAATGTACACATGGCTTTTGGTAATCATCAAAATCAATAAGATTGGGGCATATAATTTTTCAACAATCTCCCCAACACTAATCAAGTGTTGGGACCACTTAGCCAGGCCGGCTTGATCAAAAGGCCGAGTTGTGCCATTAAACATCTTGCCTAGACACCATCTGATAATCAACTAGCCAGGTGAGAGCTAGCCGCGACCTTGATTAGAACCTTTCTAGACACTAAGTTGTTGACCATACCTAATTAAATTTGCCTAAAGAATTGGGTGTCCACTGAGCCCCAAATCAAGTCCATTTAGATGTATGGACTGATCAATCTAATCTAATTAGAAGGATCTAAAGAAAAGACCTAACTCAACATTTGATTAGATTCAATTTTCTAATTTAGTCCAATTCATCTAACCTTAGGTCTAACCCAATTAGAGAATCTGATTCATGCTAACCCAATTAGCCCATGATTTATGATCATGTCTTAAGGTCTTTAATTCATAATTCTAGATCTTAAGTTAACCCCTTTTCAAATTTGAACCAATTTTAATTTTGAGTTCTGATTTGAAACATTTTCAAAATTTTCCCGTAAATCATTTTTACTTTCTTTCCTTTTTCTGTGATCTGACTTTTACGTAAAACAATTTTACTGTCATTTATAAAAGATTTCATCAATTAAGATGTCTTAATATTAATCTTATTAACATATCATCTTTAATTAATTTTGGATCTAATCAAAATTATCACAGAAATAAATTAATTTGATTAAAACATATTCTAATCTTTCTTTATTCTGTTCTGTACATCCGTTCATGGGTTCTTTCACAGTAGCACCCCTACACGTCATAGGAAACCTTTCTTGAATAAGAAAAAGAGGCTATGAAACCTCCCTATGACCGGACGACCTGGTGAATAAACCCAATCCAAGATATAATAGAACACAGCATGCAAGATCTACATTAGATCTACTTCTAAAACATATATTTAATCATCATTAATTAACTTTAACATGCTCTCATCATGCAAAACTTTTAAATCTACTATAAATATAAACTAATCATAATAAGATCTACTTTAGATCTACATTAAATTATTTATGCATAATAATATCAGATCTACTATGCTTATACATGCATTCCTAAGCCTTAACCAAGGCTCTGATACCATTTGTAGGAAAAACTTGCTTTTCCTATGCATAGGATCTCAAGGTAAAAAGCATGTAATTCAATTTTAATATTCACATTGAATATAAATTAAAGCATATTAGCAAATTTGAAATTTAAGAGTATGTAAAAATAAGTTTAAAACAATACCTCTCGATGTGGAAGCTGTAGATGACGAACGTAGCAGATCTGATCTGCAGGGAGAAGTTCCTACTCGTGTCTTGCAAGAGCCGCACGCACCGCTCCTCTATATCACACGCACGCCTGATGTATGTAGACAGGAGGAGGAATCCTAGAATAATAAAAGGAGAACGCTTCTCCCTAAGAAGAGACAATCTCTTCTTGATTGGACTTCTTTCTGACTTTCTGTGATTAGAGACGATCAGCTTTCACAAAAAAATCTCTGCCAATTTTCTTCTCATCTCTGTTCCCCTTTCTGCTTCGTATTTTATACACACCATAATGTTTACTATCGTATTCTCCTAAAAATCTTTTCTCACCGTAATCCTTTCGCAAAGGATCCAATCAGATAAGATAGGAATCTTATACTTTCATAAAACCACTTCGAAAACTAATTTTGGAATTTGATTTTTTATGTAGGCTTGAAGAGCTCGTCGAGAGCTTTCCAACGCACAAAAACTCACCGTCACAGATCTTGACACACATGTGGCGCGCGCACGGTGCGCCACGTGTCTCAATTAAGAGTCTGCCCTGACAGCATAGGGTGGGGCACGTTAGCCCACTGCTAACATGCACCGCAGACACTTTAATTAATTTTAAAAAAAAAAACACAGAATTGATCCAATCAATTCCGTTTGAAGTCCAAATTCAAATCCGAAAGAAGCTACTCGTAGCTCTTGAACCATACTTCGCATTGGGCCTATCCGAGCTCCAATCCAAAGTGATTTATGAATTCAAAATTCATAAATAAACTTTCAAAAGCTCTATTGGAAATCCAGATCGAACCACTTCGAACCCGGATCCAAACCACTCTATTGTCAGACCAACCATTGGTCCATGGTTCAAACTAACTTCATACCAGATTCATATATGTCCCAAAATTCTATTTGAGTTACTGACTAACTCAAATTACCCTCGAAGTAGGTGCTGCCGCTAATGCCTAGTGCTAGCTAGACACAGCCAGAACAAACCCCGTATGACCCATCTGATTGAGTCCCACTCAAATCAGTGATCATGCCTGCGTACAAGTCATCCGACTATGTGCGTGACTCCATAGGTTCAAACCTAAGCCGGTAGCATAGGAACGCTTCCAATACTAATCGATGTGACCATCTAGCCATGGTTCCCGACATCCAGATAGATCGAATTTGCACAAGGCAACATTCAGAAACCCAGGCTATGGTTGCCACATAATTCATCCCCTTGTCCTAGTACTCAGGGCGAATACGGAGTTAACTGCCAACTCCGAGTAAATCACCCAAGTATGTTTCAATGCAATGAATCTTGTGACACCTCACAAAGATTACCTTGGCCAAGGTTTTGCTAAATTGAAACAAAGTTCGAGCACTCTCTCTAACACTTAAAGTGGACAATCCCATCTTGACTCATCACTGACCCAATAAGTACTTGACTACACCCAGCAACTTTCCGTCACCAGGTTAGAAATCCGGGTGGTCCAGTGCCTAAGTACAGTGAGTTGCTTATTTAAGTCAACATAATAGTCTCATATCAAAGGGACACTTATACCCATTGCCTTTCTGTGAGTTGCTCCAGGTAGTTGAGCACTCAGCAGAGGTGAGTCACTGTTCAGTGAATGTACTCCTACACTCACCTGCATGTCATACCAGTGTTATACACTCTTTGGTTTAAGAGAACAAACTAACCCATATGACACATAACGACCTACACTTGATTACGTCGTCGTCCTAGGTAACAACGTATCATTTGGCCACAAACAGATTTAAGAGTTACTCAACAATTCCTCCATTGTCGAATACATATAACTCTAAGGACTACAACATATTAGAATTCTACTGGAAGATGTAAACTATATGATGTACAGCCAAAATTGACTTTTATTTATTTAATAAATCATGTACATATACATCAACTCATAACCGTCTACAAGCTAGACGATTGGTTGTAGGACACATTTCCTAACAACTCCCACTTGAACTATAGCCAATCGGAACAGTATCTAATACCCATCTTCCATTTGTGTTCATTGAACTCCTTGATTCCGAGTGCTTTAGTCATTGGGTCAGCTAGGTTTTCCTTCCCGTCGATCTTTTGAAGGTAGATGTCACCTCGTTCCACGATCTCTCGTACAAGGTGGTAGCGGCGTAACACATGCTTGGTTCGTTGATGCGACTTTGGCTCCTTGGCTTGGGCAATTGCTCCCGTGTTGTCATAGTATAATAGGACGGGACTCTCCAGGGCATGATTTGTTATCCCATTTCACTGAATTTGAAATTATTCAGATACCAAGGGTGGAAAATACACGCGCCGACCTCTTATCTCGCCTAATGATTGCGGACTCAATAGACCTTGAGCGAAAATTTCATTTGGAGGTCCTGGAGAAATCCAGCATCGCTGAATCTGATCAGATGATGCAAGTCGACACCGAGCCATCCTGGGCAGATCTCATATATAAATATCTCAAAGAAGGGCTACTACCTGCCGACCGAAAAGAGGCAAGGAAACTGAAGATGCAATCCTTCCATTATGTCTTGATTGACGATTGGTTATACAAATGATCCTTCTCTATTCCTCTGCTCAAATGCCTCCGACCTTCGGAGGCCGATTATGCTTTTCGGGAGGTTCATGAAGCCATATGCGGCAACCACGTCGGCGGTAGAACTTTGTGCCATAAGATACTTTGCCAAGGATACTATTGGCCGACTATGCAGAAATATGCCAACGACCTTGTCCGAGCTTGCAATTCATGTTAACAATATTCTAACATCCAAAGACTCCCTTCTACTCACTTGACCGCTATATCATCCCCCTGGCCCTTCGCCAAGTGGGGAATAGATATCCTCGGTCCTTTTCCCCTTGCAACGGGACAAAGGAAGTTCTTATTTTTGATTGATTACTTCACCAAATGGGTTGAAGCCGAAGCAGTCGCCCAGATCACCGAGGCTCGGGCTAAGGATTTTGTCTGGAGGTCCATTATTTGTCATTTCGGTCTTCCCCACACAATCATCACTGACAATGGGAAGCAATTTGATAATCCCAAGTTCCGAGAATTCTACGAGGATCATGGTATCGCTCATCGCCTCACATTGGTGGGACATCCCCAAGCTAATGGAGAAGCAGAGGTAACCAACCGAACCCTCTTGTAAGGAATCAAAGCTCGTCTTAATCGAGCACGAGGCAAATGGGCAAAAGAGCTCCACCACGTGTTGTGGGCTTACCGAACCATCGAGAGGACGCCCACGGGCCAAACTCCTTTCAAAATGGCCTTCGGCACTGAAGTTGTTACTCCTATGGAGGTTGGGCTCCCTTCTCCTCGCGTAGAAGGTTATTCAGAGGAGTCTAATGACAAGCAACTCAGCGCCAACCTCAACCTACTGGAGGAGATCAGAGAGAAAGCGCGGATCAGAGTAGCTGCCTACCAGCAGAGAGTGGCTCGCTATCATGCCTCCAGAGTTAGGAGAAAATCTTTCTCGCTCGGCGATCTTGTCCTCCGAAAGGCATCTGTCTCCAAACCAACGAAACAAGGAAAGCTGTCTCCGAACTAGGAAGGCCCTATCAAGTGGTGGAAGTCGTCGGGCCCGATACCTATAAACTCTAAGAGCTAAGTGGAAAATCAATTCCTTGGACATGAAACTTGAATAATCTTCGTGCATATCATCAATAAAAGTACGCTCTTGCTAACCTCATTTTTTATTCATTGAATTAAGTTTGGTTTTTAAAAGGCCTGCAAAATTCTTATAACTCTCCTTGAAAGCTACGATGAGAAGCGAGTCATATAAATCCTTGGTCGGGCTGAGCGATCTCCGGACCTTGGCCGCGCTAAGTAAAATATATCCCAGCTGGGCTAGGAGGACTCCGTACCTTGGCAGCGCCAAGTAAAATATAATCTTTATAAATCCTCGGTCGGGCCGAGCGATCTCCAAACCTTGGCCGCGCCAAGTAAAATATATCCCAGCTGGCTGGGAGGACTCCGTACCTTGGCAGCGCCAAGTAAAATATAATCTTTATAAATCCTTGGCCGGGCTGAGCGATCTCCGGACCTTGGCCGCGCCAAGTAAAATATATCCCGGCTAGGCTGGGAGGACTCCGTACCTTGGCCGCGCCAAGTAAAATATATCCCAGCTAGGCTGGGAGGACTCCGTACCTTGGTAGCGCCAAGTAAAATATAATCTTGAAGCCTCGGCTACAACCGAGTAATACATTTCCGAAGACTCGGCTACAATCGAGTAATATTATTATTCTCTGAAACCTCGGCTACAACCGAGTGATACATTTCCGAAGACTCGGCTACAACCGAGTAATATTATTATCCTCTAAAGGCTCGGCTACAACCGAGTGATATATTTCCAAAGACTCGGCTACAACCAAGTGATACATTTCTGAAGCCTCGGCTGAACCGAGCGATATATCTCCGAATGATCTGAATCCTCAGCAAAACCGAGTGATATATCTCTGAATAATATGAAGCTCAGATGAACCAAGTGGTATCTCCATACCTAAAATATTATCTAAAGCCTCGGTCGAATCGAATGACTTCTTAAATGTTCTAAGATGACGAAAACATCCTGTTATACTTCGGCAGAGGTGAGTGACTTCTTCCTGTCCATTAGTGATACCATGCGATTTATTCCTTAAATGTGGCTAGGGCCGCACAGGCTTCCCTCTGACTTAAATAGAGATAAACACTTTCTCCACAGAGGATTGAATGACATGTTAACGAAAACAAAGTAGCAAAAACGCTGCTGGATTTATAGCTTAGGCTACGGGCTGGAAAGCACAAAACGAGAGCGGCAACTCTCAACCCAATCACATCAGAAAAGAAACAATTGATAAAAGATGAAAGAGTAGAAAACTTTCTTTATTAATGAAAGAGTTACAGCCTCTTGAGAGGCATTACAAGTGCATCATAGCACAGGAAATGCAAGTAAGATAAAAGCTTGGTTGAGCAACTTCGATCATCTTCGGTTAATAATGATGTTTTGGCATCTGACCCAAGAAATCAGAGAAACCAGACAGCTCGGCTGGGCACTGGTTAATGCGAAAGAACAAAGTAGACCATCCACGGATCCCTCGGATGAATACATGGAGGGATCATAACCAGGCCAAAGGCCCATGGATGCTTATGCCAATGGAGCATCCCCCCCAAGTGGGATGCTAGTCTGCTAGCCACTACCCAAGCACATAGGCAGGGAACCAGCAGACCCATACACCCTCCTCCCTCTTCACGTGGCGAAAGATTCTCCGATCGGATGAACTAAGGAATCCAGCCGAGAGAGAAGGAAAAGTCCATCCTTACCATAGGGATATGCATGCTTTGCATTTCTGATGGTCCCTGATAAATGCATAAATAATTATTACTAAACCTATTAATTAATAATTTAACATACCTATTATTATTTAATATTTTAATAATTTATATAATATTTTAGATAAAACCTTATCAATTTGAAGAGCTCGATTTTAGGAATTTAATGACGCAAACGGCAACCAAATCAAATTTAAGATGAGTCCGAAATTGATTTTTCATTGATTTATCTGTTTTAGCACGGATTTTAAAGTGAAGTCGGCAAACCAAGTGCCGACTTCATCGTTTTCTCAGCCACACGATTCTTCTCCGATTTCAATCTAATCTTTTCCTCCACCAATTGAAGAATAGATTAGATTGAAAGTTATCAAATTGAGAGAATTAAATTCCTCTAGAAGGAATTTGATTATTATTGACGATTTATCCAGGATTTTCTTCGTTGCTTCGTGTCTCTGTTTTGAAATAGAATTCTTCTCTGCCGCGTCTTCTCTGCATCCGGGGCCTCTACAAATAGTAGCAAAGGAGGGAGAGCAACAAGGGGCAGCCATCCATCTAATGATCTACATCCGTTCCAAGCCGTGAGGAAGAAATCTGAGTCCGTGGGCGTTGGAGTAGCCGTTCGGAGACTCTGTTCCATCCAGTTCTATTTCTTCTTCCAGCCGTGAAGTTCTGTTTCTTCTTCCAGCCGTGGCTTCCAGCCGTGAAGAAGAGGAGAGAAGCTCTGTTCTTCCTCAATCGTGGAGGCTCTGTTCGTCTATGGGCGTTGGAGGATCCGTTCTGTTCGTGCAGTTCATGTCTTCAGCCTATCTTCAGTTTTCATCTGGTCTTTGATTTGATTTATGAAAATTTGTTGCTCTCTTATTTCTATTAGAAATTAAAACTCTTTTATTTTAGAGTTTAATATGCACTCTTGGATGTTAATGAAATAAATTTTATGCATATTTAATTGTTATTAAATTCTATTTAAGTAAAAATAATTTAGACTGATCTATTCTTAAAAGGGACGGACCGTGATCTACGGGTACGAGCCGTGCTCTTATAAGATAGACCATATCTTATTATTTTGCACTACAAATTATCTACTTAGTTATCTATTTAGTTAGATTTATAAAATTATTTCAAGATAATCGCTAAAGTCCATGTGGAATCGATCCCTTACTCTCGCTATTCTAATAGTGAAATTAAGGTGTTTTAATCATTGCACTACGACACGCATCAATTTTTAGCGCCGTTGCCGGAGACTTAAGTGTGTTATTTTGAAAAAAAAATTTATAAAAATTAAAAATTAAAAATATAAAAAATTAGATTGATTTTCTTTAATTTTGAATAGTTATTGTGTCTTTATTTTATTTCTTTAATTGTTAGAATTGCATATTTTTTTAACATTAAAAAAATTATTACTTTCCTTTTTCCATAAATCCAATTTTAACCTAATCAAATTTTCCTTTTAATTAACTTACCTTAAAAAAAACTGAAAGAAAACCCTAAGACACCTTCCATAAAACATAATTAATTTAAGGAAATAAAAAAAAAAATTATAAAAAAATAAAATAAAATATATAATAAAATAATTATTTCTATGCTATAGATTGACTTAGGTGGATTTATTTTCTGTAAAACTCAAAATTCTTCCATTGACATCTCATAATTTATTAGGAAATTAGAAACTTAATTAAAAAATTAAAAAAAAGGTAATAATTAGATTAATTTTTTGATAATTTTCAGAGTTGGACATCTATTTGTTGCATAGCATTATTATAATTAACTTTAAGGGCACAAACCCTTAATCAAGATAAGGTGGGGATTTCATCACCCTTCCTTGGCCCACAAACACATCCTTCATTCTGCATTAACCCAAACCTTTAACTCTAAAATTAATTAGACATCAGCCCCTAAGGAACTCGAGCTTAATAGGACAAGGCACCCAAAAGAGTTGGACTGGGTCGAGATTGACTGCTTAACTGGTGTCTAGAAAAGGAAAGGAAAGTGGTTACTTAATTGGTTCTGTTCGCTTGCCTAGTAAGCACGGGGGGACCCCCACTGACCTTATCTTCAACTAGCTAGTTAATCAGCTAATTTTTGACTTGGAGGGCTCCAAGGCGGTCTTCGAAGTTAGGAGCTGTCTAGATCTAGGTAAACCTATAGTAGAGAGTCTAATCTTTGTTAACTTGATTGCTAAAAAAATTCTTAAACCCTAATTAAATTATTCTTAGTTCTAAAATTTTTAGGGTATTTTCTTTAGAATGTCCCTCTTTTTCTTCTATTAAAAATAAAAATTTAAAAAAAAACTGTTTGCTTTAGAATCATTGGTAGGGTGTATGCTTGGTCGCCGAACGTTGCAACCCAACCTTATACCCTTAGATCCTGAGATAGAAAGAACAACTCAGAATTATGGATCCTAATAACGAAAATAATCAACCACGGCAGTTAAAAGAGTATTTCACTCCTTCAAGGTATACCTACTCTCCCTGCATTCAAGTGCCTCCAGTAGAGGCTGCCCAATACGAAATTAAGTCAAGTGTAATCCAAATGTTACCATCTTTCTATGGACTTACAAATGAGGATCCCTACAAACACTTAGATGAATTCTTGAAAATTTGCTCAACTGTCAAGATTCAAAATTTCTCTGATGATGCACTTAGGCTTAAGCTATTCCCTTTTTCCCTAAAAGATAAAGCCAATATTGGTTAAATTCATTAGACACTATCATAATTTCAACTTGGGATCATCTTCAGAGAAATTTCTTAAGAACTATTTTCCTATAGGAAAAAAAATCAAATTAGAAAAGTCCATAACAAGTTTTTCCCAGATAGATGGAAAATGTTCATGAGACATGGGAGAGATTAAAAGAACTGATTAGAAAATGTCCATATCATGCTATACCCAAATGGCAATTGGTTCAGTGCTTTTATGATGGATTATCAGAAAAGCATAGGCAAATGGTTGATGCTTCATGTGGTGGACATTTATGTTAAAAAATGAACATGAGGCTTGGCAACTCTTTGAGACATTGAGTGAGAATTCATTACATCACATGTCAGTTGCTCGTCGAGACCCTCCGTAGAACCTAAAAGAGGTGGAATATATGAAATAGGTCATTCTACAGATATCTATACTAAGGTAGATGAATTATCCCATAAACTTACCGGATTCTACAAGTTGGAAACATCTCTTCCCCATCTACTCAATTACATGAGGTCTGCATAATTTGTTCGAGTCCAACCCATTCTATAGGTGAATGTCCAGCTGCATACCAATTCCTGAACTTGTTCAAGAGCAAGCCCACCAAGCTCAAACCCGATTAGCTCCTAGAACAGGAAATGATCTATTTTCAAATACTTACAATCCTGGCTGGCAAATCATCCAAATTTTTCTTGGAAACCTCAACCTTCGATCAGACCTAATTATCAAGAAACTAATTTTAGAAACATGCCATATTCACAATATCCAAACATCCCACAACCTCCACCGAATAATCAGCCTACTTTGAAGACAAAGTGTTACAATCATTGAAAGGGCTAGAAATGAATACTTAAATCCTTCACTCCCACACACAATCTATTGCAAAACTAGAAACTCAGATAGGTCAATTAGCCACACATTCAGTAGAAGGGAGGAGGGTAAGTTACCTAGTCAGCCTATCGATAACCCGAAAGGACAATTCATGGCTGAAGGTTCCAATAGTCCTGACAAATTCCCAGAATATGCTAAATCAGTCATGACTCTCAGAAGTGGAAAAATATTGAACCCACCTGAACCATCCCACAAATTAAAGTGGCTAAACCAGAAGAGAGAAGAAATGAAAAAGAAAAGGAATTCAATGATCAAACAATCATACCTAAAGCCCCATTCCCTAGTACTTTAGAATCTCCTTTGCCTTCAGATAAGAAGAATATAAAGATGAATGAGATGATTGAGTTATTTAAGCAAGTACAAATAAACTTACCTCTTCTCGATGCTATCAAGCAACTTCCGGCTTATGCCAAATTTTTGAAGAATCTATGCACATAAAAACGGAAAGCAAGTTACAAATACCAAAAAAGATATATTTGACTGAGCAAGTTAGTTCAGTTGTTCAGCAAATAACCCCACCCAAACTAAAAGATCCTGGTACCCCGATTATATCATGTGTCATAGGAAACTTCACAATCAAGAAAGCATTATTAGATTTGGGTGCGAGTGTAAACCTTCTCCCAAGTTCAGTGTATGAGTTATTCAGATTTGGAGAGTTGAAACCCATGACAATAACACTACAATTGGCAGATAGATCAGTCAAAGAACCTCGTGGAATATTGGAAGATGTATTAGTAAAGGTGGATGAATTCTATTTTCCTGTCGACTTCCTTGTGTTGGATATGGAATCTAGTAGTAATCCTAGCCAAATTTTCATCATCCTTGAAAGACCTTTTCTAGCTACTGCTAATGCATGCATAAATTGTAGAACAGGTGTGATGGATGTATCTTTTGGAAACAAGAAGATGAGATTAAATATTTTTAATGCTTCCCAAGGACCACCTGTATATGATTTAAATGAAGTAAACATGATAGAGGAAGTAGTAGATAAGAAATTTCAAAGTTTGATTGATTCGGATCCTTTACAAACATGTCTTACGCATTTTGGAATAGATGACTTTGATATTGATGAGTATACCAAAGAGATAAACATGTATTAGAACCACCTAAGTTTGACACCATCCCGCCTTGGACTATAAAATATGAACCACTTCCAACTAAACCAAGTCCTTTAATACCATCCTTGGAAGAACCACCCCAACTAGAATTTAAACCTCTTCCAGATGACTTAAAATATTTATTCCTTGGACCCAATGACACCCTTCCAGTAATTATTGCATCTACCCTAACCTCTGAGCAAGAAGATAAATTGGTAGATGTACTTAAAGAACATAAAGAGGCGATTGGATGGACAATAGCTGATATTAAGGGAATTGACCCTTCCGTTTGCATGCACCATATTCATAGAAATTGAAGCCAAACCACATAGAGACATGCAACGAAGGCTAAATCCGAACATAAGGAATGTTGTTAAGAAAGAAGTAGTAAAATGGCTTGATGCTGGTATCATTTATCTAATTTCAGATAGCTAATGGGTCAGTCCAATACAAGTAGTACCTAAAAATCGGGTATTACCATGATTAAAAATGAAAAGGGCAAATCAATTCCTACTCGCACATCAACTAGTTGGAGAGTGTGTATAGATTATCGAAAGTTGAATGCTGTGACTAGGAAAAACCACTTTCCTTTGCCTTTTATCGATCAAATTCTAGAACGGCTAGCGGGACAAAGTTTCTTTTGTTTCTTAGATTGATATTCAGGATACAATCAAGTCCCAGTATTTCCTACAGATAAAAAAAAGACCACTTTCACCTGTCCCTTTGGAACATTTGTGTTGACCCAATTGAGGATTTTGATGATTAATAAAACTATTTGAGTATAACATTTGAAGTTACTAATGATTTTGATTAAGTTTTTCAGCTTATAAGTCGATTTGATAATCAAAATCAAGAGTCAAATCAAGTTCTGGTTCGAATCTAATGTCAAGGTAAGATTGCAGACATTAGAGTCGACACATGGAATCGCAGAGTCGACTCCGAAAAACGGCACATACTTAGAGTCGATTCTGGGACTGTTAGAGCTGACTCCAATAGAAAAGAAAAATGATGGTTTTTCAGGCCACAACTTAGAGTCGACTCCCGAACTGTTAGAGTCGACTCCAGAAGAATTTTGTGTCGACCCCAGAAAAGTCAAAGATGACTCCAGATCAGCGGATTAAAGAATTTTGAGTTAGAGCTGACTCCAGAAAAGTTAGAGCCGACTCCAAAATGTCAGACACGGCTCCAGAACTGTCAGAATGACTCTAAACTTTATCTTTATCTATTTTAATCACAATGGCTATTGCTATTTATGGATCTAATCCTTCTTACACTTGTTTCTAACGGATAGTTTCAAACTATTTATGGATTAATCGGGATCTATGAGAAGAGGGTTTGCTACATCCGAACAAGGAGAGACAAGAGAGACAAAAAGAAAAGAATAGAGGAAATCTATGAAATCCATCATAAAATCAATAGAGAAAGAGGGAAAAACTTGTAAGGAAATATTACTGATTCCCCAAAAGAAAAGAGAGAGATTCCAAGCTTTTGTTGTTCTATTTCAAAGAAATCTCAAGAGAAGAAAGAAGCCCCAGTTTTCTGATCTTCTGAGTCTCAAGAGCATCTTGAAGGAAGATCCATTCAAAGAAAGAGAAGGAAGAAGCCACCAAGATCTGTGAATCAGGCTTTGATTCCTACCCTCTTATTATTGTTTCATTATTGTATATTTACTCATTGGAGGAGCTGTTTATCTTGTAAAAATAAATATTGTTTGCTGGGTCAATCTGGTGATTGATTCAATTGAGGCTGTAAGCCTTGTGCAAGCATTAGCTTGTGGTGATAGGTTTTGTGCTGGTGAGCCTTGAAAACCAGCTGGGTTCGTTGTGCACCCGAGAAAACAACAAGTTCGAGTTGTGAGCTTGCAAAACAACTTTGCTGTAATTAGTTTGATTATAGTATGGACCCAAGAGGTACTTGGGAGTGGACGTAGGTGTAGATACACCGAACCACTATAAAATCTCATGTTTGCCGTGATTGTCTCTTATCTTTAACTCTCTATTTGTGCTTGTTCAGTCTTAATTTGTGTGAATCTAAGTTTTTATTTCCGCTTGGGGTTATCTTTAAAAGAGTTTAAATTTTTGAAAACCCAATTCACCCCCCCCCCCCCCTCTTGGGTTGCTATCTGGACCAACAATTGGTATCAGAGCTAGTGCTCATTTGATTTGATCTAACGATCAAGAGTCAAAGATCCACATAGCAACTCAAGCTGTTCATCTTTTTTCGAAGGCCAATCTACTAATAGACCACCCTTATTTAATGGTTCAAACTATGGTTATTGGAAGGCTAGAATAAAAATTTTCATTCAAGCACTTGACTATGATCTATGGAGTATTATAGTCAATGGACCACACACACCCACTGCTAGAGTTAATGGCATGGAGATTCCTAAACCAGAAATGGAATGGGATGAACATGATAAAAAATTGGCACAACTCAATGCCAAAGCAATGAATGTGTTATACTGCCCATTAGATGCAAATGAATTCAATCGCATATCTATTTCCATTTCTGCTAAGGAAATCTGGGATAGACTTGAGGTTACCTATGAGGGAACAAATCAAGTCAAGGAATCCAAGATTAACATGCTAGTTCATAAGTATGAATTGTTTAAAATGGATGCATGTGAATCTATTGCTGATATGTTTACAAGATTTACTGATATAGTTAATGGTTTAAAAGTCTTGGTAAATCTTATGATAATTTTGATCTTGTGAGAAAGGTTTTGCGTTCCTTACCTAGGACTTGGGAAGCTAAAGTGACTGCTATACAAGAGGCAAAGGATCTAAGTACCCTACCCCTAGAAGAATTATTGGGATCCTTGATGACTCATGAGCTTCAAATTAAGCAACATGTTGATGATGATGAGTCAAAGAAAAAGAGGACTATGGCTCTTAAGATTGCTGAATATATGGAAGAGCCTCATGAATCTGAAGATGAAAGTGATGATGAGGATATGGCACTCATCACAAAAATTTAAAAGATTCATGAAGAAGAAGAAGTTTGAAAAGAAAAAGCCCTTTGCAAGAAAAGATGAGGACAAGGGCAAAGAAAAAGAAGTTATTTGCTTTGAATGTAAAAAGCTGGGTCATTTTAAATCTGAATGCCCTCAACTAAAGAAAGGCACCCGGAAGTTCAAAAAGAAGGCAATGATGGCCACATGGAGCGATTCGGAAAGCTCAAGTTCCGAAGAGGAAGAAAAGAGTGAAATGGCCAATCTATGCTTCATGGCGGACAATGATGAGGTAAGTCCGAGTTTTCTTGATGAATTCACTTTTGATGAATTGCATAGTGCTTTTTATGAATTAATGGATGATTTTGAACCTAAGTTCAAAGAACAAAGATTTGAAAACTCAAATGCAAAAACTATCCTTAGAAAATGAAAAGCATGTTGTAGACAAAGAACTTTTGATAAAAAAAAAGAAAGTTTGAAAAATGAAGTTGATAGACTTAAGCCTATAGTTGATAAATTCACTCTAAGCTCTATCAAACTTAATATGATTCTAGATAATCAAAAGCTATTTTTGATAAAGCTGGATTAGGATATAATCTGCTTAAAAAGCAAAAATCCTTGAGGAATATTTTATACATGCTGAAAAATCATCAAATATTACTTGTTTTAAATATGGAAACAAAGGACATAAATCATATATGTGTAAATCTTCACATAAATAAAGAAAGATGATTTGGGTTCCAAAGGAATAATATTTAATGCATCTAACCATGAAGGACCCAAGAAGGCTTGGGTACCTAAAATTGAGACATGAATGTTTTGCAGGAGTGTCTTGCAGCCATCAGACTGAAAAGAAAATGGTACCTGGATAGTGGTTGCTCAAGACACATGACGGGTGACAAAGATCAATTCATCACCCTTGAATCAAAAAGAGATGGAGTAGTTACTTTTGGTGATAATGGTCAAGGCCATATCATGGGTATTGGTAAGATTCAAATTACTCATCTACTCATATTGATAGTGTTTTATATGTCGATGGACTTAAACATAATTTGATAAGCATTAGCCAACTGTGTGACAAAGGTTTCAAGGTTTCCTTTGAAGCTTCTATTTGCACTATTACTAATCCCATTGATAACAGCATTATTCTTGTTGGTAAACATTATGGCAATGTGTACTTAATTGATTTGAGTAATTTATCTCCAAGTAATCATTGCTTAGTTGCTAATAATGCTAAGATGAATGAGATTGGTTGGCTATGGCACCGTAGATTAGGTCATGCAAGCACACACCTAATTTCTAAATTATTGAAAATGGATTTAGTTAAAGGTATTCTAGCTTAAATTTTGAAAATAATCAAATATGTGATGCATGTCAATTTGGAAAACAAACAAGAACTTCTTTCAAATCTAAGAATGTTGTTTCAACTACTAGACCACTGAGCTACTACACATGGACCTTTTTGGACCTACTAGAACCACAAGTCTAGGAGGAAAGAAATATGGTCTAGTGATAGTAGATGATTACTCTAGATTCACTTGGGTAATGTTTTTGGCTCACAAAGATAAGACTTTCTCAATATTCATGAAATTTGTTAAGAAAGTCACTAATGAGAAAAACACTACCATAGTGTCTATTAGAAGTGATCATGGAACTGAATTTGAAAATCACTTATTTAAAAATTTTGTTTTGAAAAAGGCATACATCATAACTTTTCAGCACCTAGAACACCGCAACAAAATGGAGTTGT
>UESW01003396.1:0-45733 GCA_900491605.1 Calamus simplicifolius
CTTCAAATGAAACCTTGCAAGTACTAGACCCATTCTTCACCATAATGTCGATCTCTTCTTGTTTATAAGTTTTCTTCTTAGCAAACTGTATATACACATAAGTTACTCAGAAAAGAGTACTAAATAACACATGACACAAAAATCTAAAACCATAAAAGTACTGCTTATATATATGAATCATGTACGTAATAATAACCTACCTTTTCATCAGTTGAAATGATATGATTCTCAATGATCTCCTTTATATACATGATGACATAATAGCCATATTCAACACCTGATGGTTGCTTAGGACACTTGAAAGATGACTTAAAAGTTTTTATAAGGCTTAAACAAATAAGATCTAATTTTATAAATTATAAAAAAGAATGTATAAGTCAATATACCTTAACTGACCCCAGTAAATGTTTTTGTTTGCAACTCGTTCCGCTTTAGCGTTGTATATTTTGAGTGCACTGATATAGCAAAGTATAATATAGTGTGAGACTCAAATGATATAACCCGACAAATTACTATAAATTAAAAAAATAAATACTTACGTATTTATAACCTTTCATTCTTTCCAATGGAACGTCCAATAGAATCACAAAAATATACTTTGTCCCCCATGAGGGTCAATAACCACAAGGACCAACGATCCTTTCATAAACATATAACAATAATTACAGAATATCAAAAGTATCAATTTTATTAAAAAAATCACTTACCCCAGAGTTATAAGGAGCTAGAAACAATTGATCCATATTACAATGCTCTAATCTTTTAGCAATAAAATCTGACATACTCCAGTCGATCCAGAGTGTATAAAGATGCAAGATCTACGAAGCCATACATGTGAGTAGTTTTGATTTTGCGTTGGTTGACAAAATAGCTACACAAATCAAATTATTCAATCCCACGGTTATTATTAGAAACTTAACATCTAGTGATTGCATATGAACGCAAAAAATATAAAAATACTTATTACCTCATATAATACATACAATACAACTATCTCCTCTATTGAGCAAAAGTTATCGATATCTTCCCGAAATATAACAGATTCATTTATGATCAAAGACGCCAACATCCATACCACAGTTATTGTATTTGTATCTCTCAAACTTTTTGCAATATGATTTTTAAATATGACAATGTCCTTTTTTGCTTTCATATATTGATGTTGGCATCAAATTTTCTTTTGAAAGCATATCATCCCAAAAGCTTAATAGCTCATTGAAACTTGTATCGCTTCACCCATATTTATTTTAAAGTTGTATAATCGTACCAAAACAGAAGCTTAGTGAACCCACTACAACTAGTGTATAAAGGGCACTCAGCATCATCCAACAAGTCAACAATTTCTTTGGATTACATTCAAATAGATTTCTGGCTGCTTCAACCATTTCCACAGCATCAATATCATCATTGAATTGAAGACAACATTCTTCGCATCTAAGGTACACTTATCTTCCTCAACATTACATATGTTTTCGCCATGCCATATCCATACGTCATACTTGAGTCGATACCATTACAAAAAAGATGATCTTTAACCACTGTGATATCATGACTTCATATTCCCACATTTTATGCATGGACAGTGTATGAAACTAAGGTCATCTAAATTTCTTTTAACATGATTCAAAAAAACTTCAATACCATCCTCGTATCTTTTTGTACATCTATCAGTAGAGTACCATGACTTATCTAGTCTGTTTAAATTCAAAAATACTAGTAACTACTTAATTAAATCAAACTTAATTAAATCAACAAATATAATTAATTTTATGTAAAAAATTAATAAATTTGAAAGATGACAAGTAAATTAAAAAGATAAATAATAACTTACAGTGGTTCAGCTTTCTTTACTTTGTCATCAATCTCTTTGGACCTACTTTTCATGCCCGATGAATCCATCATCTATGTTCCTAAAATGAAAAAGATATTATGTTCAAAAACATAAACTATCTTTATTTTTTTTAAAAAAAATCAACAATCACTTTATTTTCAAAAGAAAAAAAAAAGAAAAGAAAAGAAAAATTCGGATTGAATGGGCCGAATTGAGCCCAGGCCCACCCCAAATTCCCAGTATACAACTTTTTTTATTTTTTAAATGTTAAATTGGATTGGATTGGATTGAATTGATTTTAATTCAATCAATTTAGCAATAAATGTGGCCTTAGAGACAATGTAACTTAAAAATAGGTGCATAAGAATCATGTGACTCTTTGTATTACAGATTAACTTGAGGACTTGACTGCAAAGCATTATGCAATTTGATTATTTTTATTTGCTTATGCAATTTTTTTTGCTTATGCAATTTGGTTTCTTATGGATGATAAAACTTAAATTGTTTAGCTTGAATGACTTAGTATTATGATGAAATTTTGATGTAGTTAAGCATTATGCTAAAAATTTTGGGCCCGAGCCAAACACGGGAGCCGGTTCGGCTCCCGTTCCTGTGAGTGGCGGCATGGCCGACCTAACCCCACCGAACGCCGCACAGACGCCGGTGGGGGCTGCCGCCCATGGTATACTTTAGGCTATGACATTAGAACTTCTGGGTACCTACAGCATCAATTTCCACCATCAAATCTCTAAAATTGAAATGATAAAGTATTCCCTAATTGCTACCCAAATCTATTCATGGGCCCAACTTTGGGCTTGAATATCTTCCCGATAACAGTCCAAATGGGAAAATAAAAATATATATAGAAACTAGGATCAACGCTGATCCGGGCCTATATTCCTTTTTCTGACCATGATCCATTATAGGGCTCAAAAACTCAGCCCAACTGGGCTCACAGACCGGCCCAACCCGGCCCAAACAGCCCAAACAGGGCTACCCTGGTTCACCCGAACCAAGGGAGAACCGTGCCGGTGGCCAGGGCCACAGCCAGCCAATTCCTAGGCAGACTGGCCATTGGTGACCGATCCAGGGCTGGCCGCTGACGCGGCCTCCCCCTCTCTCCCCCTTTTTCTCTCTCTTTCTCTCTCTTTCCTCACTTTTCCTTATATGGCTCCTCACTGAGCCGGTGGCACGACCGGCCGAACCCTTACCGGAGGCTCGTTCGGCGCCAATGGGGGTCGCCGGTCAACCCTCAGGCCCGATAAGACGGGAGCACGCCGCTGGGCCCGAACCAACGTGGGAGCCGTTTTAGCTCCCGCACAGGAGAAGGGCCACCGCGGCCCTCTCCTCCGCTCTTCCTTGTCTGATCCCCCATCGAACGCCGCTCCAGGTGCCGGTGGGGCTGCCAACCGCGGCTCAAGCCCGGCAAGCACGCCGCCAGGTCCGAGCCAAACCCATGCCGAACCCCATGCCGGCACCCCTCTTGTCCTCTCTCTCTTTGATCGTTAGATTAAAAAAAAAAAAATACCTGCAGTTGAATCTCAGCCTAGTGAAGAACAAAATCCTAATCCTACCTGGTGATGGAGTCCTTGTAAACGAAATCTTGATCGATGGTGGTGGAGTCTCCTCAACCTTAATCTCGCATGGTGGGCGATGGAGTCTCCATAAACGAAACCTAGAACAAAATTACGGATGAAAGAAAGAAATTTGATTTTGGATATCGCGAGGGTTTCGTTTAGGAAAAGAGGGGAAGTGAATTAGGAGGAGGAAAATTATATAGACTATGTCTTAATTAAAAATATATTAGACTACATCTTAATTAAAATGTAGTCTTTTATATTATAAATATTAAAAACATAGTCTTTTTATATTATCAAATAATATAAGACTACGTCTTAATTAAAAATGTAGTCTTTTATATTATAAGATATTAAAAACATAGTCTTTTTATATTATCAGATAATATAAGACTACATCTTAATTAAAATATAGTCTAAAATATTATCAGATAATATAAGACTACATCTTATTTAAAAACGTAGTCTTTTTATATTATCATATTATATAAGACTACATCTTAATTAAAAATATAGTCTTTTTATATATAAGACTACGTCTTATTTAAAACGTAGTCTTTTTATATTATCAGATAATATAAGACTACGTCTTAATTAAAAACATAGTCTAAAATATATTATCAGATAATATAAGACTACGTCTTATTAAAAATGTAGTCTTTTTATATTATCATATATATAAGACTACATCTTAATTAAAAACATAGTCTTTTATATAAGACTACGTCTTATTTAAAAACGTAGTCTTTTTATATTATCAGATAATATAAGACTGCGTTTTAAATAAAGATGTAGTCTTTTAATTTGTGAAAATATAAGGCTACATTTTTTTACGAAAAACGTAGTCTTTTTCCTAAAACCTACTGTAGTCTATTTAACTTTTTGTAGTAGTGTTAGGTCAGCTTGTGACCCAAGAATAGAGAGCATGTGAGTCATGGGTGTACATGGGCTCAGGTTTGAGTCTTTCTTGTATGACTTAGAAGAAAGTTTTTGAGAGAATGTTTAATAACTTAATTGTAGGTTATGGGACTAGATCCATGGGGATTGGGCTCAAATTTTCTAAATTAGTGGCACTCGGTTTTCTTGGAAGTTGCTGGGCATATGCTAGACTTCCATATTTGCAGGGAGTTGGTTGCAGGCTGGTGTAGAAAAGTTTTATCATCCAAGATGGATGATTATTTAAGGCTCTTTCTGAATGTAACCGGATAGATTAAAAATAATGGCATTATCTTTTTCTTCTATATCCATCTAATCTTCTTCTCCTTCATCTTTCCTCACGTGCCTGATCTCGATGGAAGCTACGCAGCAAGTTATTGAACTTACCCTCTCCTTACGGCAAATCTCTTTCATAAATATTACAATGGTCAAAATCTACTTATATTTGAGTAGTGATTATAATTGTATTTGATCCTCAAGATAAAAAGGATTGCAAACCAAGATAGAGCTAATTCCTTGTGTATATTGCAATGGAAATATGCCATTTTCCTTCATACCGATTGATGACGCTCAATCACCTCTCCTGGACGTCGGGAGCGGAGGTGCTTCTCGAATCCTCACTTCACCAGGGTGCTTGCAAAGAAGTCCCGGGACCGGAGGGGGTCTCCGGCGGGACCCTCCGACAGCCAAGTTAGTGACTGAGGTCACAGCTGAAGAAGGGCTCGAATGAGCCCTGTTTTGTATGGAAAAGGGGGATCTTCGAGAGGAGGAATCCCTTTTAGAGTTGAGATGGCAATTTTGGGGGTTATCGCACGTACCTATTTGGTGAGTGGATTTACCTTTTTATAGGGTTGATCCTGGCATGATCACGGGGGATTGCGTGAGTCAGAACATCTGCTAAGCCCTGCGCGAATCTGGGCTGGTTAGCGAGCGACGTCCCATCAGCCGGCGGGACTATCGGGCGGCGCACGTCGGCGCTATCGGGCGGTGCGCGTCTGGTGTGTCGGGCAGCGCGCGTTAGAGAGGCCATTTCTTGAACCGCTGGGGCTGATCTAGCGGGAACTGGGGAATAGTCTTATCAGGGCCGAGCTGGGTCGACCCGAGATGGCTGGGGCCCATCCCGCTGGCAAGGCAGTGCCAGGGCGAGGCCGACTCGACGGACTCAGAGACGCCGGGGCCGAGTCGGGCCGGCCTGGGATGGCCTTGGCCGACTCGGCGGGGACTGGAGATGCCGGGGCCGAGTCGGGCCAGCCTAGGATGGCCTTGGCCGACTCGACGGGGACTGGAGACGCCGGGGCCGAGTCAGGCCGGCCAGGGATGGCCTTGGCCGACTCGGCGGGGACTGGAGATGCCGGGGCCGAGTCGGGCAGGCCTGGGATGACCTTGGCCGACTCGACGGGGACTGAAGACGCCGGGGCCGAGTCGGGCTGGCCTGGGATGGCCTTGGCCGACTCGACGGGGACTGGAGAGCCAGGGCCGAGCCGGGCCGGCCTGGGATGGCCTTGGCCGACTCAGTGGGGACTAGAGACGCCGGGCCGAGTCGGGCCGACTCGGTGGAGCTGGAGACGCCGGGGCCGAGTCGGGCCGGCCGGGGATGGCCTTGGCCGACTCGGCGGAGATGGAGACGTCGGGGCCGAGTCGGGCCGGCCTGGGATGGCCTTGGCCGACTCGGCAGGACTGGAGATGCAGAGGAAGTGTCGGGGCCGACCTGCTTGGAGAGGTAGGGGCCGGCTGGGAAGATGCCGGGGCCACCTGGGAGGTGCCGGGGCCGGCTAGCTTGGACACGTCGTGGCCGGCTGGGAAGTGCCGGGGCCGGCTAGCTTGGACACGCCGTGGCCGACTGGAAAGATGCCGGGACCACCTGGGGAAGTGCCGGGGCCGCCTAGCTTGGACACGTCGGGGCTGGCTGGGAAGTGCTGGAGCCGGCTAGCTTGGACACGCCGTGGCCGGCTGGGAAGATGCCGGGGCTGCCTGGGGAAGTGCCGGGGCCGCCTAGCTTGGACACGCCGGGGCCAGCTGGGAAGATGTCGGGGCCGTCTGGGGAAGTGCCAGGGCCACCTAGCTTGGACATGCCGGGGCCAGCTGGGAAGATGCCGGGGTCGCCTGGGGAAGTGCCGGGCCGGCTGGGAAGATGCCGGGGCCACCTGGGGAAGTGCCGGGGCCGCCTAGCTTGGACACGTCGGGGCCGGCTAGCTTGGAGATGGCGGGGCCGAGTCGGGCTGGCCGGGGATGGCCTTAGCCGACTCAGCGGAACTGGAGAGGCGGAGGAAGTGCCGGGTCAGCAGAGCTGGAGACGCTGGGGCCAAGTTCGGGATGGGTCCTGGCCGACATGGGTGTCAAGATGGGGCAAGGCTGGCGCCGAGGTCGGGATGGCCCTGGCCGACACGGATGTCGAGATGGGCCATGGCCGACGCCGAAGTCAGGATCGGTCCAGGCCGGCACGGATATCGAGATGGCCATGGCCGACGCTGAGGTCGGGATGGACCCTAGCTGACACGGATGTCAAGATGGGCTATGGCTGATGCCGAAGTCAGGATGGGCCCTGGCCGACACGGATGTCGAGATGGGCCATGGCCGACGTTGAAGTCGGGATGGGCCCTGCCGACACGGATGTTGAGATGGGCCGCAACCGACATGGGAGTCGGGGTAAGCCATGTCAAGCCCAATTGCCAAGGAATTGGCTCGCATGTTCTTTGACCCGATGAAGCTGTCGGCCTTGGAGGTGCCAGCCTTGGGGTACCGATCTTGGAGGTGTCGGCCTTTGGGGCCATCGGTCTTGGAGATGTCAGCTTTTGGGGCCGTCGGGCGTCGGCCTTTGGGGCCGTCGGGCTTGGAGCCATCGGCCTTTGGGGACGACGGTCTTCGAGGTGCCGGCCTTGGAGGTGCCGGTCTTGGAGCTGTCGGCCTTTGGGGCCGTCGGGCTTGGAGCCGTCGGCCTTTGGGGCCGACGGTCTTCGAGGTACCGGCCTTGGAGGTGCCGGTCTTGGAGCTATCGGCCTTTGGGGCCGTCCAAAAAAAATTTTATTCTCCATGGGGTCAACTGGCTCCATCAAATACCCCCCACACTTCTTGAGCTTGCGTGCTCTGCATCGGCTAAGCGAGAGGAGTGTATAACTTTTACCTTGGCATCTTGCGCTGCCTTGGATGGACGTCTGCGTGCCTTCTCTGGCTAGCTGAGGGCAGCTAGTAATCCTCTCCCAACGCGGAGTATGAAAGTCTTTTGAACCCCGGAGGGTGACCTGAGAGCTGAGAGCGTCAGGTTCCTTTTGAACCGCATCGGGGGTGTGAGAACCGCTGCGAGGGGCGACTCAGCCAGGTACGGAGCCTTTAGGGTCTTAACCGACTCGGGGGCACCGCCGTGTCGGGGCCGAGTGGTGTCCCATGGGCCGCGATGTCAGTGAGCTCCTTTTGAACCAGCCTGGGGGTTTGTGTTCTGCCCAAGTGGCAACTCAGCCGGGTACAAAGCCTTTAGGGTCTTAACCGACTCGGGGGCACCGCCGTGCCAGGGCCGAATGGTGTCCCATGGGCCGCGATGCCAGTGAGCTCCTTTTGAACCAGCCTGGGGGTTTGTGTTCTTCCCAAGTCGCGACTCAGCCGGGTACGGAGCCTTTAGGGTCTTAACCGACTCGTGGGCACCGTCGTGCCGGGGCCGAGTGTGTCCCGTGGGCCGCGATGCCAGTGAGCTCCTTTTGAATCAGCCTAGGGTTTTGTGTTCCGCCCAAGTAGCGACTCAGCCGGGTACGGAGCTTTTAGGGTCTTAACCGATTCGGGGCACCGCTGTGCTGGGGCCGAGTGGTGTCCCGTGGGCCGCAATGCCAGTGAGCTCCTTTTGAACTAGCCTTAGGGTTTGTATTCTACTCAAGTGGTGACTCAGCCGGGTACGGAGCCTTTAGGGTCTTAACCGACTCGGGGGCACCGCCGTGCTGGGGCCGAGTGGTGTCCCGTGGGCCGCGATACCAGTGAGCTCCTTTTGAACCAGCCTGGGGGTTTGTGTTCCGCCCAAGTGGCAACTCAGCCGGTTACGAAGCCTTTAGGGTCTTAACCGACTCGGGGGCACCGCCGTGCCGGGGCCGAGTGGTGTCCCGTGGGCCGCGATGCCAATGAGCTCCTTTTGAAAGACTTAAGGGAGGACAAGCTGTGTCGTCAGAAGGGGCCTTTTTTATTATTTATGCTTCTAGGAGTACATCATTGGTAATACCAGTGGAGGTTGTCCGCATTCCAGGTATGTGGAATGGGCTTCCCGTCAAGCTCTTCTAGTTTGTATGCCCCCCGGTGGAACGCCTCGGCGACGCGGTAGGGACCTTCCCAGTTGGGGGATAGCTTGCCTCCCTCGGTGGGCTTTGATACCTCGGCCTTTCGTAGCACCAAGTCTCCGTGGCAAAAACCTTGGGACAAACCCGGGCGTTGTAGTACTTGGCCGCTCGCTGGTGAAAAGTCGCCATGTGCAGTCTCGCTCTGTCATGCGCCTCGTCGATGAAGTCTAGGTTGGCCCGAATCAGTGCGGAGTTGCCTTCCTCACTGAAGGACTCCACGCGTGGACTGGGCAATCCGATCTCGACGGGGATGACGGCCTCGGATCCGAAGGAGAGGCTGAAAGGAGTTTCACCCGTCGGGGCTCTGGGAGTTGTGTGGTAAGCTCATATCACACTGGGGAGCTCTTCTACCCAGCGTCCCTTGGAACCATCCAGGCGAGTCCTGAGCCCCCTGAGGATGGTGCGGTTCATGACCTCAGCCTCCCCGTTGGTCTGGGGGTGGCCGACAGAGGTGAATCGGTGGTGAATGCCTAGCTCCTCACAGAAGGCTTTGAATGCCTCATTGTTGAATTGACGACCGTTGTCCGTGACGAGGGTGTGAGGCAAGCCGAAACGGCATATGATCGACTTGCAGAAGAAAGCTTTAACTTTGCTCTCAGTGATTTTGGCCAACGCCTCAACCTCGACCCACTTGGTGAAATAGTCGATGGCGACCAACAAGAACTTCCGCTGCCCTAAAGCTGGGGGGAATGGTCCAAGGATGTCCATTCCCCATTGGGAAAAGGGCCACGGACCCGAGGTGGGCTCAGCGGGGTAGGCGGCTGACGCTGGATGTGCGCGTGGCGCTGGCAGCCGTCACACCTTTGAACTAGCTTGGCCGCGTCCTCCTTCATAGTGAGCCAGAAGTACCCCTGATGGAGGGCCTTCTGGGCTAAAGATCTGTCCCCCAGGTGGTTCCCACAAATGCCTTCGTGGATTTCTCGGAGGATGTAGTCGGCATCAGCGGGGCCTATGCACTTAAGCAACGGGTAGGAGAATGACCTTATGTATAGGCACCTGTCGAGAAGGAAAAACTTGGAGGCCCTCCACTTGAGCAATCTGGCTTATCGATATCAGGGAGGGTGCCGTCGGTAAGGTAGCGGACATAGGCGTCCATCCACGTAGGTTCCGGGGTGAGCGCGAGGACTTCCTCCCCGCCCTCTATGCTGGGCCTTTCTAGGTATTCAATGTAGGCGTCCCTTGCCAAGCTGTCGGTGGAGGTAGCCAGTCGAGAGAGGACGTCGGCCTTGGCGTTTTCACTTCGGGAATGTAACTGATACTGAAGTAGGGTAGTGAGGAGGTCAAGAGTTGAACCTTTTTCAGGTATTGCGCCATAATAGGGTCGCGCGCCTCGTACTCTCCGTTGATTTGCCCGGAGATGAGTTGCGAGTCCGTGTAGGCTCTGAGGTGATTTGCTCCAATCTCCTGGGCTAGCCTTAATCTGGCCAGCAGGGCTTCGTACTCCGCTTGGTTGTTGGTGGCTTCAAAAAGAAATCTCAGGGCACACTCGGTTCTTTCTCCTTCTGGCCCGGCAAGAATGAGGCCAGCGCCGCTCCCCTGAGAATTTGATGCACCATCCATATGGAGGATCCAGGTCTCTCCATCGCCGCTCGGCTCGGGCCTGGGCTGCCCTTGGAACCTCTTTGAGATCCTCTTCCACCCAAGTGCACTCGACCAGGAAATCGGCCAGGACCTGGGACTTCAAGGCCGGTCGTGCTTGGAAAGAGATGTCGAATTCTCCTAGCTTGATGGCCCACTTGGCAAGTCGATCCGAAGTATCCGGACGGGCCAGGATGGCTCGGAGAGGTTGGTCAATGAGCACCACGATAGGATGGGCTTGGAAATATGGGCGAAGATGCCGAGCAGAGACTATCAAGGTGAAAATAACTTTCTCTGTTTTGGAATACCTGACCTCGGCATCGTGTAGGACCTTGCTCTCGTAGTAGACAGGCCTTTGGGTTCCGTCAGCGTCAAGGCGCACCAGGACTGAGCTGACGGCTTCTGAGGAGGTGGCTAAGTAAAGGAAAAGGCTCTCCCCGCCTCTCGGCTTGGAGAGGAGCGGCGGGGAGGACAGGGATACCTTTAAGCCGTCGAAAGCCTCCTGGCAATCGTCCGTCCATGCAAAATCATTCACCTTCCGCAGGGCCTTGAAGAAAGGCAAGCACCTCTCCACCGATCTGAAGAGGAAACGACTCAGGGCCGCTATCCTTTCCGTTAGCCATTGCACTTCCTTCTTGTTGGACGGTGGCCTCATGTCAAGTATGGCACTGATCTTCTCTGGGTTCGCCTCGATTCCGCGCTGGGTCACCATAAAGCCCAGAAATTTGCCTGCCGTGACCCCAAAAGCGCACTTCTTAGGGTTCATCTTGACTTGGAAGCGACGGAGGTTGTTAAAAGTTTCTTCTAGGTCGGAGATGTGGTCAGCGGCACGGGTGCTCTTTGTCAGCATGTCGTCTACATAGACTTCTATATTCCGGCCGAGCTGGTCCTGGAACACCTTGTTATTCAGCCTTTGATAGGTCGCTTCTGCATTCTTGAGGCCGAAAGGCATCACCTTATAGCAGTAAATGTCTTTCTCTGTCACGAAGGAGGTGTGCTCCTCGTCGCTGGGGTCCATCCTTATCTGATTATATCCGGAGAAGGTGTCCATGAAGCTGAGAAGCACGTGACCAGAGGTGGAATCGACCAGCTGATCAATTCTCGGCAAGGGGAAGCTGTCTTTTGGGCATGCCTTGTTGAGGTCGGTGAAGTCTATACAGATCCTCCAGCTCCCGTTTGCCTTGCGCACCTGACCACGTTGGCCAGCCAACTTGGGTAGTGCGCCTCCCGGATGTGGCCGGCGCTGATCAACTTGTTGACTTCTTCATCAATTGCCCTTTATCGGTCAGGGGCAAAGCTCCTCTTCTTTTGACGGATTGGATGGTGGCGTGAGTCGATGTTGAGCTTATGGGTGATGACCTCCAGAGGGATGCCGGGCATGTCAGACGCTGACCAGGTGAAGACGTCCGAGTTGGCCCGCAAGAAAGCTAAGAGGTGCTCTCGGTCTTCCAGGGAAGGAGTCCGCCCACACGGACGGTCCTTGTTGGGTCATCTTGAGAGGGAAAGTCAGGAGGTGCTCGGCGGGCTCCCCTCCTTTGGCGGAATCTCTAGGGTCAGATGCCTCCAGGGCCTTGTCAGACTCCAAAGGGCTTGACGCCGTATGATAGCAAGGTAAGACCGGGCTTACCTCCCCATGCATCTCTCCAACTCCCGCCCAGTGGGGAACTGCACCAATAGACGTCGGGTGGAGATAACCACGTCCAAAAGATTCAGGCCGGGACGCCCAAGAATGATGTTATATGCCAAAGGGACCCTCACGACTAGGAATTTCATGATCACGGTGCTTTGGCATGGTGGGGTTCCGGCCGTCACAGGCAAGAATATTTTGCCCTCAACCCCATGGAGTCTCCAGTGAATCCGACCAGCGGGGTTGCCACGGGCTGAAGGGAGTCAAGAGATAATCTCATCCGAATAAAGGCGTCGTAAGTAAGGATGTCAGCTGAGCTGCCACTATCAACTATATCCTTTTTACAGGGTGTTTGGCGATCGTCATAGTGACGATACGCCTTCCTGGCACGCCAATCTGATGACGCTCAATCACCTCTCCTGGACGTCGGAGCGGAGGTGCTTCTCGAATCCTCGCTTCGCCGGGGTGCCTGCAAAGAAGTCCCGGGACGGAGGGGGTCTCCGACGGACCCTCCGACGGCCAAGTTAGTGACTGAGGCCACAGCTGAAGAAGGGCTCGAATGAGCCCTATTTTTGTGTGGAAAAGGGGGATC
The DNA here is from genome assembly GCA_900491605.1 of Calamus simplicifolius. Classification (NCBI taxonomy): domain Eukaryota; kingdom Viridiplantae; phylum Streptophyta; class Magnoliopsida; order Arecales; family Arecaceae; genus Calamus; species Calamus simplicifolius. The sequence goes on from UESW01003396.1 coordinate 12,455, forward strand.
TCCGAGAGGAGGAATCCCTTTGAGAGTTGAGATGACGATTTTGGGGGTTATCGCGCGTACCTGTTTGGTGAGTGGATTCACCTTTTTATAGGGGTTGATCCTGGCATGATCACGGGGGATTGCGTGAGTCAGAACATCTGCTGAGCCCTTGTGCGAATCTGGGCTGGTTAGCGAGCGACGTTCCATCAGCTGGTGGGGCTGTCGGGCGGCGCGCGTTGGCGCTGTCGGGCGGTGCGCGTCTGGTGTTGTCGGGCGACGCGCGTCAGAGAGGCGGTTTCTTGAACCGCTGGGGCTGATCTGGCGGGAACTGGGGAATCCAGTCTTATCAGGGCCGAGCTGGGTCGACCCGAGATGGCTGGGGCCCGTCCCGCTGGCAAGGCAGTGCCAGGGCGGGGCCGACTCGACGGACTCGGTGACACCGGGGCCGAGTTGGGCCGGCCTGGGATGGCCTTGGCCGACTTGGCGAGGACTGGAGACGCCGAGGCCGAGTCGGGCCGGCCTGGGATGGCCTTGGCCGACTCGGCGGGGACTGGAGACGCCGGGGCCGAGTCGGGCCGGCCGGGGATGGCCTTGGCCGACTCGGCGGGGACTGAAGACGTCGGGGCCGAGTCGGGCCGGCCTGGGATGGCCTTGGCTGACTTGACGGGGACTGGAGACGCCGGGGCCGAGTCGGGCCGGCCTGGGATGGCCTTTGCCGACTCGACGGGGACTGGAGACATCGGGGCCGAGCCGGGCCGGCCTGCGATGGCCTTGGCCGACTCGGCGGGGACTGGAGATGCCGGGGCTGAGTCGGCAGAGCTGGAGATGCCCGGGCCGAGTCGGGCCGGCCAGGGATGGCCTTGGCCGACTCGGCGAGACTGGAGACGCGAAGGAAGTGTCGGGGCCGACCTTCTTGGAGAGGTAGGGGCCGGCTGGGAAGATGCCGGGGCCGCCTCGGAGGTGCCGGGGCCGGCTAGCTTGACACACCGTGGCCGGCTGGGAAGTGCCAGGGCCTGCTAGCTTGGACACGCCGTGGCCGGCTGGAAAGATGCCGAGGTCGCCTGGGAAGTGCCGGGGCCGCCTAGCTTGGACATGCCGGGGCCATCTGGGAAGTGCCGGGGCCGGCTAGCTTGGACATGCCGTGGCCGGCTGAAAAGATGCCGGGGCCGCCTGGGGAAGTGCCGGGGCCGCCTAGCTTGGACATGCCGGGGCCGGCTGGGAAGATGCCGGGGCCATCTGGGGAAGTGCCAGGGCCACCTAGCTTGGACACGCCGGGGCCGGCTGGGAAGATGCCGGGGCCGCCTGGGGAAGTGCCGAGGCCGCCTAGCTTGGACACGCTGGGGCTGGCTGGGAAGATGCCGGGGCCGCTTGGGGAAGTGCTGGGGCCGCCTAGCTTGGACACGCCGGGGCCGGCTAGCTTGGAGATGGCGGGGCCGAGTCGGGCTGGCCGGGGATGGCCTTGGCCGACTCGGCGAAACTGGAGAGGCGGAGGAAGTGCCGGGTCGGCGGAGCTGGAGACGCCGGGGCCGAGTTTGGGATGGGCCATGGCCGACATGGGTGTCGAGATGGGGCAAGGCCGACGCCGAGGTCGGGATGGGCCCTGCCAACATGGATGTCGAGATGGGCCATGGCCGATGCCGAAGTCAGGATGGTCCTAGGTCAGCACGGATGTCGAGATGGCTATGGCCGACATCGAGGTCGGGATGGGCCCTGGCCGACACGGATGTCGAGATGGGCCATGGTCGACGCCGAAGCCAGGATGGGCCCTAGCCAACATGGATGTCGAGATGGACCATGGCCGACGCCGAAGTCGGGATGGGCCCTGGTCGACACGGATGTCGAGATGGGCCGCAACCGACACGGAGTCGGGGTAAGCCATGTCAAGCCTAATTGCCAAGGAATTGGCTCGCGTGTTCTTTGACCCGATGGAGCTGTCAGCCTTGAAGGTGCCGGTCTTGGGGGTGCCGGTCTTGGAGGTGTCGGCCTTTAGAGCCATCGGTCTTGGAGATGTCAGCCTTTGGGGCCGTCGGGCGTCGGCCTTTGGGACCGTTGGGCTTGGAGCCATCGGCCTTTGGGGTCGATGGTCTTCGAGGTGCCAGCCTTGGAGGTGCCGGTCTTGGAGCTGTCGGCCTTTGGGGCCATCGGGCTTGGAGCCATCGGCCTTTGGAGCTGACGGTCTTCGAGGTGCCAGCCTTGAAGGTGCCGGTCTTGGAGCTATCGGCCTTTAGGGCCATCTAAAAAAATTTTTATTCTCCATGGGATCAACTGGCTCCATCACCGATCATCATACAGAAAATTCTCTTCTTATTTGAGTGTTGAGACCGTATTTGAGAAAAAAAGGGTGCTAAAGCTCATGCCAAAAAGGCTCTATTAGACTCTCCTTGAGGCAAAACTAGGCTGGATTTTATATATATTATGTATATCCTTTTTCTTACTATAAATTCTCTCTCTAATAAAGTTTGAGAAATCTTTCCTTTATTTATAGTAAAAAAAAATAAAGAAAAGAGTAACGGTTATTTAATGATGGTCCTTTTTTTTCAGATAAAAATCTCTATTATATTAATTCTGGGCCCAAACGGGATGCATAAAGGTATCCGTAAGAGAGTGGGACTTGAATAGGACCGGACAAGCACGAACCGAAAGGATAACAAGCGCGTCGACCCGTGCGACGTCCACTCGCCTCGTAGTGGTTCTCGGTCGCGAAGATTCCAAAGACTTTTTGTATCTCAGCTCGCAATCTGACAAGCCTCTCTAACGGATCAACAATAATTTATTTGCTCTCATCCTCTCAGCGTGCATTTCCTTTCTTTAAAAGATTTGGAAACATTATGAAAAATAATATATAGCGGGACTAGATAACATTCTTTAAAAGATAAACATTATGCACATTAATTATTTCAATAAGTGCTGTCAGATATGGCGCTTTCAGAGCATCGCCTCTAAATTGAAATTGATTAATCGTTTGAAAGCCTTAAAGTCAAAGTTCCAATTGCTTCTCTGTACAAGCAGGCCCCCTGCAGGACGGGCAGAAGCACATACATTTCAGACACAAGATATGGAGCAAGCTTCAAAGGGGAACGCAGTGGGGGACAAGTACAGGTCTTGTTTAGGGGGAGAAGGGGAGAACATCCACTGGAGGCATGGATCTCCTCCAACCTATGATCTTGTCAACAAGCTCTTCGAAGAAGGAAGGACTAAGGTAAAATACCCATGATCCCATATCCATCTTAATTCGAATATGGTTCGATCCACTCTTCAGCTTCTTCTTTTAATCTCGATAGCCAAGTCCAATCCTCGATCTCCTGCAGAAATGGCCAGAAGGGTCGCTGGAAGAGAAGGTGCAGAACGCCATCAAAACGTGGGAGATGGAGTTGTCTCATAAAACCAGGCTACAAGACTTCAAGACCATCAACCCAGAGAAGTTCAAGTTCATTGTGAACGGCAGGCAGGCTTTGTCATGCGAGGAGACGTTGAAGCTGGGGAGCTACAACGCCTTGCTGCAGAGCGCCCTGCCGGAAGAGCTGCAGTACTACAAGGCTGATCACGAGACCTTCGAGTCATCACACGAGATGTTCCGGACGGCGTTCCCTCGCGGGTTCGCGTGGGAGGTGCTGGATGTGTACTCGGGGCCTCCGGTGATCGTGTTCAAGTTCAGGCACTGGGGGTACATGGAAGGGCCTTACAAAGGCGTGCACCAACTGGGGAGATGGTTGAGTTCTTTGGAACGGCTATCCTCAAGGTACGTATATATATCGGTTCTTTTGATCGTCTCTCTTTATCTTTTCTTTTCACTGCTTTCAATCTCTATAATTATTAATAGTTTTGCCTGCTTGCATGCATTTGGATAGAGTTCATTGCCTCTCAACTCACAAATTTTTTGCTGCCTTTTTTTTTTTTTTTTTGTTTACATCTGATCTGTCGCCGTTTTGGCTTGGTTTTATTTGACTTGACTACCTCGACTCGTCACTTTCTTGGGCGCTTTGTCTTAAATGGAGGCTCAAACTTTCTACTGGATGCCTCATCTTGGCATGGTTAATTCGAGTTTTTATTCTTCATGAGAAATCCTGGTCAGAATTAAAATGACAGCGGGACTTAAATCAGGTCTTTGTACCGGCTTTTAATTTTTAAAGGGTTTATTGGCACGTTTAGAATATTGATTTATTTTTATGAGCAGGAAGTCAAAAATTTTGGAATTGCAACATTGTTTAACAATTTTTAAATGCTAACTTTAAAAATTATTAATTACTTAATAACGTATACTGATAATTGGATAATATTGATTGATAATGCCAATACTATATTGAATTGATATCTCAAAATATATCGATTCAAAAAGGATGGAGACTTTCTTTGTATTATTGATGGGTGGTAATGATCAAGGTCTAGCTTAATCCAAAAGAATTTGAGATCTAGGCCAAGATGATAGCCCTGGCTATAAGCCTAATTTTTCTATAACCAAAACTATCGATAACAGGTTGAGGGCACTTGATTAAGGAATTTAGCATGCCATGCTTCTGAGCTCTTTCATAGAAACATGGATTGTATAATATAAATATATAATAGCTCACAATTATTATCTTAATTGGTCAAGAATAGACTATATCAATATGAGCTGCAGAAGGTTGCACTACGACAAGGACATAGGTTAGTGTTTTTTTTTTTTTTTTTTTTTGTTTACAAAAGGCATTAGATTCGGTCCTATTGAAATGCTTGGTTTTGAATTAGTGCTGGAAATATTTGCCACATAAAGTGCACACTCAAATGTTGACAGATATATAGCTACGAATAGTGCTGAGTATCCCATGCTTGTACCTTCATCGAGCTGATGGGGACCATGTCCCTGTCCCAAAGACTCCCACTCTCTAAAAGTTTCAAGCTCTCCATTTTCTGTATCTTTCCATTATCATACCCTTAAAAGAAAACAAAAGATTGGATAAAATTTAATCAAACTTAGATTCCTATGCGTTAAACCTGATATATGCTGTTGATTTTTCTCCCATCGACTTAAACTTTTAAAATCAATCAATTAGTTAACTAAGAGTCGTTTGGATCAACTCTTGACCAACTATTATTTTACATAGCTATTGATCAATAACCACTTAAAGATGTCTTAACAGTCAATTTAGATAGAACCTAAATCATGAGTTTGAATTCTTTTCATGTTAATTATATATTTAATTATTTTGATTATTACCTTGACACGTTTTTGGCTACCATCATTTTTTTTGACAAATCGCTTTTGCCTAAGATGGTACAAAGGACCTTTGTATCTAGAAGGTCTAAATGAGTAAAAAACGAGATATAACAAAGGGCTAAATGTTGAACTCTAGAAGCTATCAAAGAATAATAGCAATGCTGCTGCACCCCAATTACCTTCGTTACAAGTTCTCAAAATGTTTATCATGGGAGTGTTTTGGCAGTGAAGACTAAATTTCGATATTACTAATCTAAATATTATTCTTACTTGATCATTATCTGAAACAATCGTCCCTCAAAAGGAACACTTTTGCCAGTCATTTCTTCTTCTTCTTCTTTCTTCTTCTTCTTCTTCTTTCTTCTTCTTATTTCTATATGGATGTGATTTCCCCATTACAATATTGCTACGATGATAATTTGTTCAGGTAGATGAGCAAATGAGGGCAGAAGAGGTGGAGATCTACTATGATCCAGCGGAATTGCTTGGAGGCCTTCTCAAGGGTCCATTGCTTTCCCCAGGTGAACACCAACACCAACACCAAACCACCTCTGGCGAGGATACTGCTGCTGATCCTTACGGTGGCGGTACAACTTCAACCTCTCCGGTGTGCCCCCTTTTCAAGGGAGAATAGCAGGTCAATGTGCAACCTCGAATAAAATTGAGCCTGCGTTGGAATAATACTGCGTATTTCTGGGCTTCAGAAGGTTCAGTGGGATTCCTTGGGGATAAAACATTTATGTTGAGCTTTTATTCAAGGAAACTTCAATTTAATGGTGGCTGGTTTAACATGAAAATATATAATAGCGGGCCTAATTGTTGTACTGTTCCTTATGTAATCTCCTTGCATACCCTTGATGAAGTGGTTTAAGGTTATGATTCTTTACATTTCTCTCTTTTTCAAAGAAAATTATAGGAAAAAATTATCAAAACAAGAAAAAGTATCGAAAAGAAAATTCTCTATTAATTAATCTGATTGGTTGATCTAAATAAAAGAAGGATTTTGTGTGTGTAAAGGAAACAAGGAAATTGAATTGCTCAGCCTTGTAACATTCACTTTAAATATTTGAAGGATTTGAGCTTATTGGCCCATTAAAATCCAAGCACGCAATATTTTGACTGCCAAGTCCAACGTCGTCAAACCTGCAACCCCTTGAGAACACTAAGAAGCAAATCTATATATATATATATTCTGTTCCTCTTTGATGCGGACAGACCCTATAGACTGCCCATTCTATGAATCTGGTAAAAAATATCTAATGTAATCATCGAAACATATTTTGTTTTATTTTTTGTCTTTTCTTCTATCTTTATATCGTAAATGAACACAGCTTTTTCTTCTCGTCTGCCTCTTTGGTGAGATAGTGACGGTGAACCATGCAACACATCCAACTGGAGTCTTATAACTCTTGTGTCAACCCATAGCTAGCCCATTTGAACAAAATTATCAGGGCTGCAAATGGATTAGAATGGTTAGAATTATGCTTGATTTGTTTGATCTAATCTAATTTTATATTTAAATTATAATTTTTTGAATTCAAATTTAACTTATTTATTGATTGGATCGGCTTTATAAACAAAAGTTTAGATCTCGAAATCATTTGAGTTTATTCTAAATAGAGATGACAAATGGGCTATATGTGCCGGCATAGCCCGTGACAGATGATGGCTCGTGGGCCATCATGCCATGCTGAGCCGTTCCAATATGGTCCACCAAGCCTTAGGAGCCTACATACTAAGCTGGGCTTGGCAAAGTGCACGTGACAATATGCCGATCCACTAGCTTACCTTTTCTTTTCTTTAAATATTTTTTTAAATAATTTTACAAAAATTAAATAAATTAAATTATATATATATATTTTTGTTCATAGGTGGATAAGTGGTTTGCAGCCATGATTGTATCTTTATCCGTGCGTTGCTCGGTCTTCCTTTTCTTATAATTGTTCGTAGCGGAGCCTTCAACCTTTATTTTTCATCTTTTGTCTAACATAGTTAGGTCCTCATTGTCGGACCTAGTGAGCTAACTTTCTAGATAGTTTTTTTATATATTATTAATTTTATTTTAAAATAAATTTTTGAAGAAATTAAATAAATAAATTAGATACTTATTTTTTTTTTTGTTGTTGAAGATTTGTTGTTTGCACAACTCATTACAGCCTTTTGTCTTTGATCTTCTATTCTTTTATTCGTTCGAAGGAGACTCTTCATTTTGATCCACTATCTAGTATTGCGTCCTACCTTTTCCATCCTATCAATCTTTTAGATAAATCAACAACTCTTTTATGCTAGATTTCAATTTATATTAGATTGAAATCAGCTCCTTGACAAACCAACATCTCCTCTTTGTTAGATTTCAATCAACTTCTACTATCAAGTACTTGTCTTTCTGCTTTCAATGTTATTATGGATGCCGAAAGAGTTGGTAGATCGTAGGTTATAGTAGCAAACATAGACAATTACTCTCATATATTCATTAATAGACCAAAATATCAAAATTATTTAACTTATCTTAAGTTAAAAATTTATAAAATTATTGTTAAATAAAAAGTTAAATCGATGATGGAGTTGCACATCTTGATTTTTTTTGAATAAGAATATTTTATTTTTTATCAATATTATTGGCCCCACTGCTACTTGGGAGTAGACTTAAAGCATAAGATCTTTTACCTTATTATACTTTTAATCATATATTATAAACTAATAATTTCATCTTAAATTTTATTTCAATCAACTTCTTGTATCATATTATTATAAATTTCTTCTAATTTAATTGCGGTTCCGTAATCAAAACTAAATATTGAAAATATAAAATTTCTTCTTAATATTTATTAAAATTTAATTTCTTAGTATAATTATATCTTTAGAGCCTTTCTTATTTTTGTAATTTTAAAAGTAAATAGTAATATTATATATTTATCACAAATTAGGAGAGCGATGAGATAATAATGCCAAATAAATATTAATACTTTCGTAGAAACATTCCACAAACTTCATAATAGTTTTACAACTATTCTAGAAATCTAATATTGGTTCATTGAGGAAGTAAATATTATGAAATCAACAATGATATCTTTATGTTTAAAACATAATTATAATATTAAATATATGGAATTCTATTTATATTCTACATCTAAGAAAAAATATTTATATTTTTTATCATGGGTGTTACATTTGGTATAATTAAATTCAACTCTAACTTTATTTATATATGATTCAATAATTATTAAACCATTTGGTATAATTAAACTCATGATGTTCCATGCACATTTTATATAAAATAATTTTCATCTGAGATCGGATGCAAGTGCTATTAGGGTAACTCAAAAGTAACATTATTATTAAAAGCAAAATCTAAACTAATCAAAAAAATTTTGTCATGCATATGATATTCACATACTATGTGCATAATATAGTTACAGATAGTGGCATTATATGATATTCAATTAATTTAAAACTAAGAATTTATTCTTGCATTACGCAATTAGTAATACAAATATAAGTTAAAACTATTGGTCTATATATTAAATGTATAGCTATTCTACCACCAAAATTTAAAAAAATATAAAACTAATTTTTTATATTTAAAAGAATTATATTTTTTGTGTTTTGAAGAATTTTTTATATGTAGTATTTAAGGTAATTTTTATATATTTTTAAACCATGAATTTTTTTAAAAGCATTTCAGTACTTAATTTTAATAATTATTTTTATTTAATTCATATGAATAAAAAAATTGATAACTCACTGTCGAGCTTGAATTTAATTGAGGCTTAAGTATAATCATGAGCAATTTTATGTTTTTTTTAGTACTAGGCTAGGTAACCAGCTTATCCTAAAATATCATACCCATAGTTCTTCTAGTAAATTTCACATACAACTTGGACTCTCTTGCTAACGATCTTCATAATGATAAAGTACTATCAGAGTCTTAAATTTAGACTTGGGCCTAATGCTAGAGGTGGTACTAATAACATTATTAGGGTCAAAGGCACTAGTTTTTGTTTATAACTGTGGTGTGCCAAAATGGATCCCATATATTTCATATTGATATTGAGCCCAAAGATCTTATAGAGTAGGTGAGAGCTATTAGCACCAGTCATTTTAGAGACTAATTAAGGAGATTAGAAGGATTAAAAGAGTATATAGGAAGTTTAAAAGGGTTTAAGAGAGCTTAGAAGAGTTTAGGATTTTGTATGGGGTGAAGAAGAGGGATTGATGGTATATTTATAAGGGTTGGAGAGTCTTTAGATGTTTCAAATAACCTCGTAAACTGGTTGTTTATAATTGTTAAGAATACCAAATAGGTTTTTTTGAGTAAAAAAAGAGTATCCTTGAAAACTAACCCTTTTCTGTTGCTAAAAAGGAAAAAAAAGATTTTTTTGATAAATAGATGGAAATATATTCCAAATAAGTCGTTTTTTAGCCATTAAAGGAGGTATTTCAAGTTTTACATAAATACTTTAATAACCAAAATTTACTTGTGTTTGAGTGGTGTTTATAGTTGTGTTTGCTAGCAATATAATTCTCATGATAGAAGAGACTGCAAGTTGAAATAGATCAATTTCTTGGGTACATTGTAATGAAAATATGTTATTTTCAAGCTTCAGTAAAAAGTATTCCATTCTTTCTTTTTCCTACATAAACTTGTTGAACTTATTATATTCTTTCTTTTTTCTACAGGAAAGTTTGTAAGCTTATTATGGTACATCCAAAGTACAGAAAAGTAGCTATATAAGTTCTCAGATTCCTAAGTCATTTGGATCGGCTTGTGACCTAAGAATAGAGAGCATGTGAGTCATGGGTGTACATGGGCTTGGGTTTGAGTGCTTTCTTGTATGGCTTAGAAGGAAGTTTTTTGAGAGAATGTTTAATAACCTAATTGTAGGTTATGGGACTGGTCTATGGGGATTCAGCTCAGGCTTTCTAGATTAGTGGCACCCGTTTTCTTGAAGTTGCTAGGCATGCGCCAGACTTCCATATTTGTAGGAAGTTGGTTACGGAGTTGGTTGCAGGCTGGTACGAAGAAGTTTTATCATCTAAGATGGATGATTATTTAAGGCTCTCTCTGAATGTAACCGGATAGACTAGAAATAAAGGCATTCTCTTTTTCTTATATATTCATCTATTCTTCTTCTTCTTCATCTTTTCTCACGTGCCTGACTCGACGGCAGCTGCACAACAAGTGATATCAGAACTTCAAAGAGGTGCTTGAAAAGAAAGAAAGGAAAAATCAGATCCCACATTCATCTCAAAAAAAAAAAATTGTAGCTTCATGGTGCTCGCGTGAAGATCCGTTGCGTGAAGGAGCGGTGATTCTCCCGGGGAACACACGGACGAAGGGTGCTGTGTGAAGATACGTTGCGTGAAGGAGGCGATGATTCTCCAAGGGAACGCATGGACGAAGGCTTTCATGGGAAGGTGAAGCCGAGCAATCCAGGCCACATTCGCAAGACGTGTGAAGGGAGACCGCAGTGGCAGCCAGCAAGGAAACCTTCATGTGAAAACATGCATGAAGAGGGAAGAAGAAACTAAGAATCCCACGAAAGTTTCACGGAAGAATCCCATGGAAGTTCTCTCGCAGGCGAAGAAAACAAAGAGTTATGGGAGGGTGAAGGCTTTGGTCAATGTGTACGTGATGAAGACTTCCTAGACCTCACATTAATTCCATGATTCATTGTCCATGTGAAGGAGGTTTTGTGAGGGATTAATTGACATAGAGGAGAGGATGTGGATTTCTTTCAGGAAGAAAGAGAAAACAACTTCTCGCATCAAAGGAACGTAGCGAAAATTCTTGAAGGAGCTGCAAGAGGGGATTTCAACGGAATTTCATCTTTAGGTATTTTTTCTTAATTCATCTCTGTGATTGCTGTTTGTGGCACGATCAACATGAGTAGTGAAAGCAAAGTTAAGTTTAAAAATTTTAATAGAAAAAAAAAGTTTTTCCATATGGAAGGTGAGTGTTGAGGATTTACTAGTGCAGAATTTTCTTGATATTACTTTAGAATGAAAGCCTGAGGAGATATCAGAGAGGGATTGGTTGTCACTTGAGAAGAGGGTATGTGCAGGGATCAGAGGATGTCTTATTGATTTGGCTTTGTACAATGTCCTAGATGAGAAGAAACCGAAAGGTCTTTGGGCCAAGTTGCATTCCTTGTACATAGGCAAAAATATGTGCAATAAACTTATATTGAAGAAACAATTATATAGTCTTTGGATGCAAGAAGGTGGGGATATTATTCTTCATATTCAAAAGTATGATAGGGTATGCAATGATTTGGTGACTCTTGGTGTTAAGATGGAGGAAGAAAATAAATCTCTTCTCTTGTTATCTTCATTGCTATGTCTTATGATCCTCTTGTTACTACACTACTTTATGAAAAAGAAATACTGCTTTATGAAGATATTGTGTCTGTATTAGATCCAATGAGCAGCGGGAAAAGATGATAGGAGAAGGTGCACCTCAGGAGGGTCTCATGGTGGGAGAAAGAATCGGCAGAGGCAAGGAGGTCCGCAAGCATAAGGGCCAATCCAGGTCCAAGTCAAAGAAAGATAAAGGCAAGTTCAGGTGTTACAAGTGTAATGGGGTTGGACACATAAAGAGGAATTGTCCTCTTTGGAAGAAACCTCAAGAAGAGAAGAAAGAGAAGGAATTTTAGTACTTTTAAAAATGTAGGGGTTGAGGAGGACCTCTTGGTGGTTTCAGATGCACACAGAAGAACAGATAGTTGGTTACTTGATTCAGCATGCTCACATCATTATACACCGCATCAGTCTTGGTTTGCAGATTATACTAAAATCGATGTGAAAAATGTGACATTAGGGGATAACCATTATTGTAGGATGGTAGGAGTTGGCACAGTTAGGATCAGGATGTTTGATGGAGTTGTGAGAACTCTTACTCATGTGAAGCATGTTCCTGACTTGAAGAAGAACTATTGTCCTTGGGGTACCTAGAGAGGAATGGATTTGGTTTCAGTTGTCGTTCCGGGAATGGTATACTCAACATCATGAAAGGTGCCATGGTTGTGATGAGGGAAAAGAGGCTGGAAAATAATTTATATCAGCTGGTTGGGTCTGTGATGTGTAGAGGGTCTGAGACAGTAGCAACAGTGCACAGTCAGCAGGATATGTACTGCATATGGCACTACCGTCTTGGTCATATGAAAGAGCGGGGCATAAGGGTACTGATGAAGGATAGGAGCATTCCAGCTTTGGATGAGGTGTTGTAGAGATCTGTGAGCCATGTTAGATGGGCAAGCAGCACAAGGTAAAATTTTCTACCAGCGTACAGTACAGGTTCCTTGGAGCTAGTACACAGTGATGTTTGGGGTCAGCTCCAATTTCGAGCAGAAATGTGGCCAGATATTTTATGACTCTGATTGATATTTTTCAAGGACGGTATAGGTATATTTCTTGAAGAAAAAGTCAGAGGTCTTCTTCCAATTTCAAGCATGGTAGGCTGAGATGGAGAAGGAGATAGGGAGATATGTAAAGGTGGTGCGGTCTGATAATGGTGGATAATTCACAAGTAAGAAGTTTCTAAAATTTTGCACAGATAGAGGCATCAAAAGGTATTTTTCAGTAGTTAGAACTCCTAAACAAAATGGAGTGGCTGAGAGAATAAACCAAACTCTCATGGAGAAAGCTAGATGTATGAGATTGCAAGTAGGATTACCTAAAATGTTTTGGGTAGACACAGTTGACATAGCAGCCTACTTAGTAAATAGGTCTCCTCATGCCAAGCTTGATGAGAGGTTATCAGAGGATGTATGGTCTGGTAGAAGGTGAAGCTTAGTCATATCATAGTTTTTGGACATACAACATTTGTACATGTAAATGCCAGTCAGTGGACTAAGTTAGATGCCAAAGTCCAAAAAATGGTGTTCATGGATATCCGCGAGGCGTCAAGGGATATAGGCTGTGGGACCTCTTGGAGTATAAGGCCACGATTAGCAGGGATGTGGTTTTTGATAGAAGCTCAGTCCTCAAGAAGCAGGAGGTAGTGGAGGTTCAGTCGGAGGCTCAGTCGGATGCGGGTGGGCAGCAGGAGGTTCAGTAGGAGTAGCTGAGCAACGAACTGTTGGGAATTGTATCCTAAAGCCAATCATTTGATGATTGTGCTAATGTAAATTATATATAAATTGATATATTAATAAAAGTTATTTGGTAGTTTATTCATTACAAGAACATCTTCTTAAAACTCCTAATAGTAATGAAGCCCTTAGGATCTTCCTTCATGATAAAGGAGGATTTATCTTTGAAGGTCCTCAAAAGAGTTCGCGACCAAATGATATACTATGAAAGGGCCATAGTACTATCAATTATAGGACGTTGTATATTATATTTGTTGGTTGTCCTCTTAACCAAGGAGTGTAAAGACACTGGTATGACATACAGGTGAAAGTGTAGGAGTACATTTCACCGAACCTGACTCATTTCGGATACTCTGCTGTCAAGAGTTAATCCAGAAGATATGGGTATAAGTATCCTTTAGACCTGAAGATCACAACCGGTGACTTGCAAGCAACTCATTGTACTTAGGTGCCGGACCACCTGGATTTCTAATCCAGCTACGAAAGGTTACTAGATGCAGTCAAGTACTTGTGGTAGTCAGTTGTGGATCAAGATGGAATTTGACCTATCCCGTTAAAAGGAGAAATGCTTGTGTTTCAATTTATCAAGACCTTGGCCAAGGCACTTCATGTGAAAGTCACATGATCACTAAAGTTGAAATCACTTTATGGATTTGTTGTTTAGAGTTAACATGCTCTTAAGCCATCCTTAGCATTTATGGTCAAAAGGATGAATTATACGATAACTGTTTCTTAGGGTTCTTGGAGTTTGCTCGGCAACTCTTCGACCTATCCGGACGTCGGGTTCCATTGCTAGATGGGCACATCGATTAGTATAGAAAGTTGTTCCTATGCTACCGGCTTAGGTTCGAACCTAGAGAGTTACACGCATAGAAGTTTCCTGGGATGATCTATTTGCTGATCAACGATTGAGAATCGTATATGATTTAATTAATCAATTTGATTGATTGAATTATCTCAATTGGGTTAAGTACAAGTGAATAAGATTCAATTTGTTTAAGTCTATTAGAAGGACTAATCAATTTCAAATATTGATTTGAAATTAGACTTGATTTGGATTTAAATAGATTCAAGACTAGACAATTTTGATTTGGGCTAGGACCATGATCTATGTAGGTTTAGTCCAATAAATTCAAATCAGCTTAAACCAAAACCCGAACCCAAATCCCTCGCAAAAGGATCTCACATGATGAGATAACTTGATTAAATTCTCATATAGAATTTAATATGTTAATTAATCTTCTCCAAACCATTTCCATTGAAATTTTAAGTGTTAGAATTCATGTGAAATTAATGTACCTCGTTGAATTAGCCAACAATAAAATTCTAAGTGTTAGAATTCACATCTCTTTGGTTTTTACCGAACGTCGGAATTAACCAAACGTTGCGTCCTTTGGTTTTCACCGAACGTCGGAATTAACCAAACATTGCGTCTTTTGGTTTTCACCAAACGTCGAATTAACCAAACGCTGCGTCTTTTTGGTTTTCACGAATGGCAAATTCTAAGTGTTAGAATTCAATGGGCTAAAGGCTACATTGAGCCTATAAAGTAGAGGACATTCTTCACCATATCATAGAACACAACACACGATATGTCATGGATTGAAATTCTAAAGAGTTAAACACAAAATCCTGGTGTGATTCTGGTGTTAGCAAAAGTTTGGTGGATCTTGGAGGAAGATTCAAGTGGGAGGATTCAAGATCAGCAAAGTTGTTTTTCCGTGAGCTAGCACTCCCGGAATCCGATCATTCGGGGCTTCGCATGGACGATACTAGAGGCCAAACGATTGAATGGCTACAGAGCACAAAGGATTTACCTACTGTTCTTAAGGTAAGTGATTTGATCCCTAGATCTTAAGCCAGGCTTCAAGACGAGTAGTATAACTTCTCATCTTGAAGATCCAGATATGATCTTATGTTTTTATTTATATGTATAATTTAGATCAAACGATCCTATAGTATAAGGCAAAGATATGATCTTGATGCATGTTAGATAGATTAATATGTAATCTTTAAGTTTCCGCATTGATAATTGTTATCAAATTTTAAAATATGCATGCCTCGAAGTTTATTTCTCCTTACAAATGGTCTCAGAGCCCTGGTTTCATTTTGATCTAATTTATTGCATGTAAATTAATGCTCATATTAATTTTATAATAATAGCCAAAAGGATCACCAGGCTATCAGGTCATAGATGGATTAACAATCCAAATTACCCCATTCAACGAGGTATTCTATAACGTATAGCCACTCTCAAAATGTTTTATATTTAATACATATTGATGTTGTATAAAAGCATGATAATTGCTTTATATTTAATACATACTGATGTTGTATAAAAGCACTATGATTGCATGTTTAGTATAAAAACATAAATATGAGAGTCTTATTTGAATGTCAAATATTTATTCATAATCTTTTTAGAAATATAGGAATTATGAGTAGTTGTATAATGCAAGTGATGCATGATTCGAAATATATGATATGGCTGTTATGGACACATGAAATATATTTAATTTTTGGGTTAGCTAAATCAGGTCCATAAAGGGTTAGACCCTAAGGTTTAAATCAAATGGACTATAAGAGTATTTGACCAAATCAAAATTGATTAGATTAGGTTAAGGATGCTCTAAATCAAACAATAGTTGTAGTTGATCATGTCCTTGTCTCTGATTAAACCAAATGGAGGTAGATTAGGCTCCATGGTTGAGCATGAATCTCTTAGATGGTCAAATCAAAATTGGTTAACCATATGATGTCAAGGTGAGTTGGCAAGTTGCTCTAGGATCAATGATCGAATGATTTTTAATTGGGAACTACTTGTATTGATGCGTCTTTAACGAGTTAATGGCATATCCCTCCCATCGATCTCACTTACCTTGTCAATATGGTGAACCATTTATGATTCAGATCATTTACCTGATTCGGGTTGACCCATGCCTGTAAGGAAATCAGTCTAACTGATTTAGGTGCCACTTAACCTGACTTAATCTTGTTTCATTCTATCGATTTCATAGATTCAGTGAGAGAACTTGATTAGTCAATTTATCTTCAGATTATTAAATCCTTTAAAATTATTAGATCCTTAAAATGAAATAGTTATATGATAACTAGATCATAGCCTTCCATTAAGGTGGGTAAAAATGAGTCCGATGTCTTGATAATCATTGGAGGCACTCCATGCCTGGTGCTTGTCAATCATCGGAATTATCATTCATTATATGATAAGTCAGCGTAACTATTAAATAGACAGTCAGATGGGCCAAGCTTCACTCGGGCTTGGTTGTCTATTGATAGGTTACACTGATTATATCATTTAATGGTTGGACTTAACCAAAACTTTCAGTGGAGGCACTCCATGCCTGCTGAAGAGGTACATGGGGCAAAACTAAACACTAAGAATTATTTTGGGAAACAATTGGTTTGAACCTACTCTTAGATGCATATGGGTTGGCCAAGCTTCACTTGGGCCTGTATGTAGTCTATGTAGATCTTAGTGCCCACTAAAGAATTAAGAATAATTATTTCAATTGGGGTGTAGAGGCTGCCAATTTGAACAAAATAGTAAGAGAATCTTTAGACTAAAGTTCAAGTCTTTAGACTGAATCAATTTATATACTACTAAACTTTAGTTTTTCCTTATGCAGAAAATGGCCACTAATTTATCATTAAGGTCCCTATTGGATAATGACAAGTTGAATTGTTTAAAGTTCAATAGCTGGTTTAGAAAACTTAAGATCGTTCTTGAGCATGAGAGGATTCTATATATTCTAAATAATCCTTAACCAGAGATACCTAATGCAAACACTCAAAGTTCTAACAGAGACACTTATCAGAAGTGGCTCAGTGATAGAACTAGCGTGCGTTGCATTATGCTAACAGCAATGAACGATGAATTCGGTCGCCGGTTCGAGAATGCTCAGCCAGAAGAAATCATTCAAGCGTTGAATGAATCTTTCGGCACACCCGACGACGTTGAAAGGCACAAGACTAGTTGTGCTATTTTTAATGCTCGAATGAGGGATGTATCACCTGTCACTGATCATGTATTATATGATCGAGAAGATAGAACTCCTAAGCAAGCTCAGCTTTCCCCTACATTAGCAGTTGGAAAAAGATGCGATCCTGAATTCCTTGCCTACATCCTTCCGACCTTTCCTTACTCATTATCGAATGATAAAGCCTGCAATCAACTACCACGGTTTGTTGGGGTTGTTATAGAACTTTGAGAAGGATAACCAGCTCTATAAGGGTTTGGTTAATGTGGTTGAAGGATCTAAGGTAGGGCATCAACTATTTGGGAAAGGAAAGAAGAAAAAGAATAAGAAAAAGGTGCAACATGTTAGGACATCTATAAGGGGTCAGATGCAAAAGAAGAAAGTTGATAAAAGTCAAGCTGAATGCTTTCATTGCAAGATGCAAGGGCACTGGAAGAGGAACTGTCCTCTTTACATTGCCACACTTGATCAAAACAGGCCAAAAAAGAAAAGGGACAAGATGTTGCTCAACAAGGTATTTATATGATAACACCTTGTAATTTTTCTGTATATAATAATTAGACCTGGGTATTGGATACCGGGAGTTCTTTTAACATTTGCAATTCATTGCAGGGACTACAGGTCACTAGAAGATTTGAGGACAATGAAAGATTCCTTAATGTCGGCGATGGAAGATTAGTTCCAGTTTTGGCATTAGGAGTTCTTGAAATAGTTTTCAATAGAAATGTCATTGTACAAAATTATTATCATTTTTTCCTAACGTTCTTGTTGAACGTAATTTCTGTAGGCCTTCTGGCCAAAAGTCATTATGAAATTTCAATAAAGGATGTTACTTTGAATATCATTATGAATGGAGTCACTGTAATGATTGGGCATTTATCTAATGTCATTTATATATTATCACAACCTGTGAATGTAGTGTACAAATCAAGTAAGCGCCCTAGAATAAATGATGTCACATATTTATCTTTGGCACCATCGGCTGGGTCATATCAACAAGAACAGATTAAACAGGTTAACTCAGGAGGGCATCCTTCGAGTTGATGATTGTGAATCATTAACTATCTGTGAATCCTATCTTCTTGGTAAAATGACCAAGTAATCTTTTACTGGAAAAGGTGAAAGAGCCAAAGAGCTATTGGGTCTAATACATACTGATGTATGTGGACCAATGAGCACTTGTGCCAAAGGTGGATATTACTACTTCATTACTTTTACAGACGACCTTTCTAGGTTCAGTTGTGTCTATCTTATGCGACATAAATCTGAGTCATTTGAAATGTTCAAACTATATCATAAAGAAGTAGAAAAACAAATAGGAAAATGTATTAAGACTCTTCGATCAGATCAAGGTGAAGAATACCTTTCAAATGACTTTGTGACATATCTAAGGGAGAATGAGATTCTCTCTCAATGGACTCCTTCAGGAACACCGCAGCATAACGGTGTGTCGAAAAGAAGGAATCGAACTCTGTTAGACATGGTTTGGTCCATGATGGGTTTTGCAAGCTTGCCAATATCATTTTGGGGATATGCATTAGAATCAGCTTATCATATTCTCAATAAAGTTCCAAGTAAGTCTATTTCTAAAACTCCACATGAGATGTGGTATGGATATAAACCAGTTATCACCTATCTGAGAGTCTGGGGGTGTCCGGCTTATATGAAACGTGCAAATCAGACAAACTTGAACCCAAATCTGACAAATATTTTTTTTATCGGCTATCCAAAAGAAACCAAAGGATATTACTTCTACAATACTGAAGAACAAAAGTTGTTCATTAGTAATAGAGCAGTTTTTCTTAAAAAGGAGTTCCTTAGGGAAGGAACAAATGGCTCTAATGTTGAACTTGAGGAAGTTCATCAAGTAGAAGGAACAACACAAACCATTGAACCCTTAGAATCTGAGTTGATTAGATCAAACTCAAAACCCATTTTAGATGCACCATTAAGGTGATCTGGTAGAGTACCACATCAACCAGACAGATACTTAGATTTCTTGGTCCAGAACGAGGATCCTATTGAGCTTGATGAGAACAATGAGGATCCGATCACCTATATGGATGCTATGCAAAGGACTAACTCTAACAAATGGCTTGAAGCCATGAAATCCAACTTGATTCAATGAAGGAAAATAATGTATGGACATTAGTTGACCCATCTGAAAGGATAAAACCCATAGGGTGTAAATGGGTTTTCAAGAGGAAAAAAGGCACAGACAGAAAGATAAAAACCTACAAAGCACGTCTGGTTGCCAAGGGGTATTATCAACATTATGGTATTGACTATGACAAAACGTTTTCTCCTGTGGCAATGCTGAAATCCATTCGGATTATGCTAGCTATAGCAGCACACTTCGATTATGAGATTTGGTAGATGGATGTTAAAACTGCTTTTGTAAATAGTAATTTAGAAGAACAGGTGTATATGATACAACCTGAAGGTTTTATATCTGAAGACGAGTCTAAAGTGTACATGCTACAGAAGTCCATTTATGAACTTAAGCAAGCATCTAGAAGTTGGAACATACGATTTGATAATGTGATCAAATCTTATGGCTTTGTTAAGAATAAAGAAGAACCTTGCATTTATAAATGGGCTAACGGTTCCGTTATTGTATTTCTTGTATTATATGTGGATGATATTCTCTTAATCGGGAATGATGTCCCTGCATTACAAGGAATAAGACATGGTTATCATCATAATTCTCCATGAAAGATCTGGAAGAAGCATCATACATCCTAAGGATAAAGATCTGTAGAGATAGAACTAAGAGGATGCTTGGTTTATCCCAATCTACGTACATTGACACCATGCTAAAGAGGTTTAGCATGGAGAATTCAAAGAAAGGCTATCTTTTGATAGGCCATGGAATTCATCTTCTAAGAAGGATTGTTCGACAACTCATAATGAAAGAGAACGTATGAGTCGAATTCCATATGCTTCGGCAATGGGATTGATTATGTACACCATGACATGTACAAGACCAGATGTGGCATACTCACTAGGAGTAGTGAGTAGATACCAATCTGATCCAGGAAAAAAATACTGGCAAGTTGTTAAGATAATCCTTAAGTATTTGAGAAATACTAAGGACCAGTGGTTAGTCTATGAAGAGTTTGATTTGAAACTTGTTGGATATACTGATTCCAGTTTCCAATCAGATCATGATGATAGCAAAAGTGTGTCAGGTTTTATGTTTATCCTGAATGGTGGAGCTGTTTGCTGGAAAAGTTTCAAGCAACATACAGTGGCAGATTTAGTGTGCGAGGTATAGTACATCGCTGCATCATATACTGCGAAAGAAGCTGTGTGGCTGCGAAAGTTCCTCTCTGAGCTTGGAGTGGCATCTTCCATAGATGGACCAGTCCTGTTGTATAGTGACAACACTGGTACCATAGCTCAAGCAAAGGAACCACAAGCACATCAGCGCACCAAGCACATACTGCGTCGATTTCATCTTATTAGAGAGATTGTAGAACGAGGTGACACAAATTTTCAGAAGATTGACGGAAAGGAAAATTTAGGTGACCCATTTACTAAAGCACTCAGCATCAAGGAGTTTGACGACTATAAGTTGAATATGGGTATTAGATATTGTAATGAGTGGCTTTAGGCTAAGTGGGAGTTTGTTGGGAATTGTATCCTAAAGCCAATCATTTAATGATTGTGCTAATGTAAATTATATATAAATTGATATATTAATAAAAGTTATTTGGTAGTTTATTTATTACAAGAACATCTTCTTAAAACTCCTAATAGTAATAAAGCCCTCAGGATCTTCCTTTATGATAAAGGAGGATTTATCTTTGAAGGTCCTTAAAAAAGTTCGCGACCAAATGATATACTATGACAGGGCCATAGTACTAACAATTATAGGACGTTGTATATCATATTTGTTGGTTATCCTCTTAACCAAGGAGTGTAGAGACATTGGTATGACATACAGGTGAAAGTGTAGGAGTACATTTCACCGAACATGACTCATTTCCGGATACTCTGCTGTCAAGAGTTAATCCGAGAAGATATAGGTATAAGTATCCTTTAGACCTGAAGATCACAACCAGTGGCTTACAAGCAACTCATTGTACTTAGGTGCCAGACCACCTGGATTTCTAATCCAGCTACGAAAGGTTACTGGGTGCAGTCAAGTACTTGTGGTAGTCAGTTGTGGATCAAGATGAAATTTGACCTATCCCATTAAAAGGAGAAATGCTTGTGTTTTAATTTAGCAAGACCTTGGCCAAGGCACTTCATGTGAAAGTCACATGATCACTAAAGTTGAAATCACTTTATGGATTAGCTATTTAGAGTTGACAGGCTCTTAAGCCATCCTTAGCATTTATGGTCAAGAGGATGAATTATACGGTAACTGTTTCTTAGGGTTCTTGGAGTTTGCTCGGCAACTCTTCGACCTATCCGGACGTCGGGTTCCATTGCTAGATGGGCACATCGATTAGTATAGAAAGTTGTTTCTATGCTACCGGCTTAGGTTCGAACCTAGAGAGTCACACACATAGAAGTTTCCTAGGATGATCTATTTGCTGATCAACGATTGAGAATCATATATGATTTAATTAATCAATTTGATTGATTGAATTATCTCAATTGGGTTAAGTACAATTGAATAAGATTCATTTGGTTTAAGTCTATTAGAAGGACAAGTCAATTTCAAATATTGATTTGAAATTAGACTTGATTTGAATTTAAATAGATTCAGGATTAGCCAAATTTGATTTGGGCCTAGACCATGATCTATGTGGGTTAAGTCAAATAAATTCAGATCAGAACCCAAAGCTCTCGAATATGGATCTCATATGATGAGATGGCTAAAATCTCATCTCATGAGATAGAATTTAATGCATGATATTTATTTACCGAACGTCGGATTTATCCCTCATCTCTTTGGTTTTCTCCGAACGATGGAACTAAACCAAATGCCGTGACTCCTTGGTTTTCTCCGAACATCAGAATTAAACCAAGCGCCGCGCCTTCGGCGTCTCTTCGCTTTTGCCAAACAATGGATTCTTAAATGTCAGAATTAAATGTCAAGGCTAAATCTAGACTATAAATAGAGGGCATTCCCTCACCAGAGAACACAGAATAAAAAATAGAACAACAATACATAATTTGTCGTGGATTGTAATTCTAAATTATCGTGGATTGTAATTCTAAAATGTTAGAATAGAAAATCCTGGTGATTCTGGTGTTAGCGGAAGCTTGGTGGATCTTGGAGTAAGATTCAAGTGAGAGGATTCAAGATCAGCAAAGCTATTTTTCTGCGAGCTAGCACTCCCGGAAATCTGATCATTCGGGGCTTCGCGTGGACGATACTAGAGGCCGGACGATTGAACGGCTGCAGAGCAATAAGGATTTACCTACTGTTCTTAAGGTAAGTGATTTGATCCCTAGATCTTAAGGCAGGCTTCAAGATAATAGTGTAACTAGTCATCTTGAAGATCAAGATATGATCTTAATGTTTTTATATGCATATTTTAGATCAAACGATCCTGAATATATAGGCAAAGATATGATCTTGATGCATATTAGATAGATTAATATATAATCTTTTAATTTTCGCAATGATAATAGTTATCAATTTTTAAAAATATGCATGCCTCGAAGACTATTTCTCCCTACACTTGTGGTAGTCAGTTGTGGATCAAGATAGAATTTGACCTATCCCGTTAAAAGGAGAAATGCTTGTGTTTCAATTTAGCAAGACCTTGGCCAAGGCACTTCATGTGAAAGTTATATGATCACTAAAGTTGAAATCACTTTATGGATTTACTGTTTAAAGTTGACAGGCTCTTAAGCTATCCTTAGTATTTATGGTCAAAAGGATGAATTATACGGTAACTATTTCTTAAGGTTCTTGAAGTTTACTCGGCAACTCTTTGACCTATCCGGACGTCGAGTTCCATTGCTAGATGGGCACATCGATTAGTATAGAAAGTTGTTCCTATGCTACCGGCTTAGGTTCGAACCTAAAGAGTCACACGCATAGAAGTTTCCTAGGATGATCTATTTGCTGATCAATGATTGAGAATCGTATATGATTTAATTAATCAATTTGATTAACTGAATTATCTCAATTGGGTTAAGTACAAGTGAATAAGATTCAATTTGGTTTAAGTCTATTAGAAGGACTAATCAATTTCAAATATTGATTTGAAATTAGACTTGATTTGGATTTAAATAGATTCAGAACTAGACAAATTTGATTTGGGCTAGGACCATGATCTATGTAGGTTCAGTCCAATAAATTCAAATCAGCTTAAACTAAAATCCGAACCCAAACCCCTTGCAAAAGGATCTCACATGATGAGATAACTTGATTAAATTCTCATGTAGAATTTAATATGTTAATTTAATCTTCTCCAAACCATTTCCATTGGAATTCTAAGTGTTAGAATTCATGTAAAATTAATGTACCTCTTTGAATTAACCAACGATAGAATTCTAAGTGTTAGAATTCACATCTCTTTGGTTTTCACCGAATGTTAGAATTAACCAAACGTTGCGTCTCTTTGGTTTTCATTGAACGTCGGAATTAACCAAACGCTGTGTCTATTTGGTTTTTACCGAACGACAGAATTCTAAGTGTTAGAATTCAATGGGCTAAAGGCTACATTGAGCCTATAAATTAGAGGACATTCTTCACCATATCATAGAACACACACACGATATGTCATGGATTGAAATTCTAAAGAGTTAGAACACAAAATCCTGGTGTGATTCTGGTGGTAGCAAAAGTTTGGTGGATCTTGGAAGAAGATTCAAGTGGAAGGATTCAAGATCAGCAAAGTTATTTTTCTGCGAGCTAGCACTCTCGGGAATCCGATCATTCGGGGCTTTGCATGGACGATACTAGAGGCCGGACGATTGAACAGCTATAGAGCACAAAAGGATTTACCTACTATTCTTAAGGTAAATGATTTGATCCCTAGATCTTAAGCCAAGCTTCAAGACGAGTAGTATAACTTCTCATCTTGAAGATCCAGATATGATCTTGATGTTTTTATTTATATGTATAAATTAGATCAAACGATCCTATAGTATAAGACAAAGATATGATCTTGATGCATGTTAGATAGATTATATGTAATCTTTAAGCTTCCGCATTGATAATTGTTATCAAATTTTAAAATACATGCCTCGGAGTTTATTTCTCCTACACTAACCTTTTGTGATATTTTACCTTTTGTAGGATCATCAGGAGGACATGAGATTCAGGTAGAATGCACTCTAAATATGTCTTCACATGTGGGGACCAGCCAGATGCATGCTCACGGCAGAGCCGAAGAGGGTCATTCAATAATCGAAGCAATATAGGTTTGGCGAGACCATGTCATATGCATTAATGGCTGCAAGTGAAGGACCAGTTACCTACCAGAAGGCAATGACAAGCCAAGATAGAGATAAGTGGGTCCAGATGATAACAGAAGAGATGCAGTCCCTGCAGAAGAGTTAGACTTGGCGGTTGGTGTAACTGCCATGTGGAAAGAAATCCATTGGTTGCAAATGGGTATTTCAGTGCAAAGGAGCCACAGAGAAGGAGGGGATCAGGTTTAAGGCCAAGTTAGTGGCCAAAGAATTTTCTCAGAAAAAAGGCATTGACTACAATGAGGTATTCTCATTAGTGGTATGACACACATCTATCAGGGTATTGCTGAGCATTGTAGCAGTGCAGAATTTGGAACTGGAGCAGATGGATGTCAGAACGGCCTTCCTTCATGGGATTTGTAGGAGGAGATTTATATGGAGCAGCTAGAGGGGTTCATAGAACCGGGGTCAGAAAGAAAGGTATGTTGTTTGCAGAGATCCTTATATGGTTTGAAGTAGTCGATGCATCAGTGATATTTGCGGTTTGATACCTTTGTGAGGAGTATCGGCATGTCTAGATGTGAGTATGATCCATGTATTTATTTTTGAATTTTAGAAGATAATTTTAGATTATACTTGCTTTTGTATGTGGATGATATGTTAATTGCATGCAAGAGTAAAGCTGTTGTAGAGGATCTAAAGGCAGCATTGTCAGTGAGTTTGAAATGAAGGATTTAGGTCCTGCTACATGGATTTTGAGAATAAAATTTTTAGGGACAGAGACAGAGGTTGCTTCACTTATCTCAGAAGACTTTTATCATGAGGGTCTTGAGAGGTACAGTATGGATGGTACAAAGTCAGCCGCATTACCATTGGCTGATCGCATTAAGCTCTCCAAGACTGTCACTGAGTTCTGAGACAAAGGCCAAGGAGATGTCCAGAGTACCTTATGTTTTAGGAGTAGGCAGCCTCATGTATGCTATGGTGTGTTGTAGCCTGACCTTATATATGCTGTTAGCCAGATTAGCAGATTTATGGCTAGTTCGGGTAGAGCACATTGGAGAGCTCTAAAAGGAATCTTTAAATATCTTGTTGGCACAGTCAGTGTTGGTGTATGCTATGGGTATAATAGTATGGAGGATGGCGCTAGACTGATCATGAAGGCATAAGATCGGATAGCCGATTTTGTTGATGCTGACTATAGAGATGATTTGGATACCAGGAGGTCGACGATAGGATGTCTTTGTGTTGAATGGTGGTCCAATATCATGGAGGTCAAGTTTGTAGCGAGTGACAGCTTTGTCTACTACAGAATCAGAGTATATTGGTATTTTAAAGGCTGCAAAGGGGCTATGTGGCTGAAAGGTCTTGCACTAGAAATGGGGATAGCACAAGGGGTGATCAGGGTATTTTCTGATAGCCAGAGTGCTTTATGTTTGGTCCAAAACCCGATCTATCATGCTAGGACCAAACCTATTGACATCAGATACTACAAAATCAGGGAGCTTGTGGAGGATGGTGAGTTGAAGCTTATGAAAGTGTATACAAAAGATAACATAGTGGATGCACTCATTAAGGTACTGTCTCGAGATAGCTTCATCAGATGTGGAGCACTAATGGTATTGATGGACCAGATGAGCTTACCGTAACTTTAATGCACCAAGATGGAGATTGTAAGCTCAGGTGTGGCACATCCAAAGTATAGGGGAGCCACACAGGTTTGAGAGCTTAGGCTATATAAGTTCTTAGGTTCCTAAGTCATTTACACTACTGCAAAAATTTAATTAGACTATGTCTAAAAATGTAGTCTTTATATATAGACTACGATTAAAAGTATTTTAAAAATGTAATCTTTTTGAGTGTAGTCAAAAAAATATGAGCGTAGTTAAAAGTCCTGGTTTAGACTATGTTTTTAGACGTAGTTAAAAGTAAAAAAATATAGTCTTTAAATACATTTAGACTATATTTTTATCATAATTGTAGTTAAAAGTCAAAAAAATGTAGTCTTTAAATACATTTAGACTATATTTTTATCAGAAATTATAGTTAAAAGTCAAAAAACGTAGTCTTTAAATACATTTAGACTACATTTTTATCAAAAATTGTAGTTAAAGGTCAAAAAATCATAGTCTTTAAATACATTTAGACTATTTTTATCAGAAACTGTAGTTAAAAGGCAAAAAAATAAAGTCTTTAAATACATTTAGACTACGTTTTTATCAGAAACTGTAGTTAAAAGAAAAAAAATGAAGTCTTTAAATACATTTAGACTACTTTTTCATCAGAAAATATAGTCTATTATGTACATTTAGACTACGTTTTGATATTGAAAATGTAGTATAATATCCAATCCTGTCATACAAACATATACTTTCAATTCCAGAAAAATTCTAAAAATATTGAATTGAAATATCCAATACTGTCATATAAATATCCAATACTATCATCATACAAACATATTCCAAAAAATCTCAAATCCATTGAATTAAAATATCCAATTTTCTTCAATATTTCTTCGATGCTAAATCTCAAATACATTTAGTGCCAATTTTCTTCAAATGAAACCTTGTAAGTACTCGACCCATTCTTCACGCATAATGTCGATCTCTTCTTGTTTATAAGTTTTCTTCTTAGCAAACTGCATATATACACATAAGTTACTCAGAAAAGAGCACTAAATAACACATGACACAAAAATCTAAAACCATAAAAAGTACTACTTATATATATGAATCATGTACGCAATAATAACCTACCTTTTCATCAGTTGAAATGATATGATTCTCAATGATCTCCTTCATATACATGATGATATAATAGCCATATTCAACACCTGATGGTTGCTTAGGACACTTGAAAGATGAATTTAAAAGTTTTTATAAGACTTAAACAAATAAGATCTAATTTTATAAATTATAAAAAAAGTGTAAGTCAATATACCTTAACTGACTCCCAAGTAAGTGTTTTTTTTGCAATTCGTTCAGCTTTAGCGTTATATATTTTGAGTGCACTGATATAGCAAAGTATAATAATAGTGTGAGACTCAAATGATATAACCCAGACAAATTATATAAAATTAAAAAGAAATAAATACTTACGTATTAATAACACCTTTCAATTCTTTTCCAATGGAACGTCCAATAGAATCACAAAATATACTTTGTCCCCATGAGGGTCAATAACCACCAAGGACCAGTGATCCCTTCATAAACATAATAACAATAATTAACATAATATCAAAGTATCAATTTTCATTAAAAATTACTTACCCAGAGTTATAAGGAGCTAGAAACAATTGATCCATATTACAATGCTCTAATCTTTTAGCAATAAAATCTGATCATACTCCAGTCGATCCAGAGTGTATAAAGATTTGTGCAAGGTCTATGA
The DNA here is from genome assembly GCA_900491605.1 of Calamus simplicifolius. NCBI lineage: Eukaryota > Viridiplantae > Streptophyta > Magnoliopsida > Arecales > Arecaceae > Calamus > Calamus simplicifolius. The sequence goes on from UESW01003396.1 coordinate 40,435, forward strand.
AGCCATACATGTTGAGTAGTTTTGATTTCTTGAGTTGGTTGTACAAATAGCTACACAAATCAAATTATTCAATCCCACGGTTATTATTAGAAACTTGTAACATCTAGTGATTGCATATGAAACGCAAAAATAAAAAATATCTTATTACCTCATATATAGTACAATACAACTACAACTAATCCCCTCCATTGAGCAAAAGTTATCATATCTTCCCGAATCAGATCCGTGATCAAAGACGCCAACATCCAATACCACAGTTATTGTATTTGTATCTCCCAAACTTTTTGCAATATGATTCTTTAAATATGACAATGTCTTTTTTCTTCATATATTGATGTTGGCATCAAATTTTCTTTTGGAAGCACATCACCCCAAAAGCTTAATAGCTCATTGAAACTTGCATCGCTCCACCCATATTTTATTTTAAAGTTGTATAATCGTACCAAAACAGAAAGCTTAGTGAACCCACTACAACCAGTGTATAAAGGGCACTCAGCATCATCCAACAAGTCAACAAATTTCTTTGGATTACATTCAAATAGATTTCTGGCTGCTTCAACCATTTCCACAGCGTCAATACATCATTGAATTGAAGACAACATTCTTCAGCATCTAAGGTACACTTATCTTCCTCAACATTACATATGTTTTCGCCATGCCATATCCATACGTCATAACTTGAGTCGATACCATTACAAAAAAGATGATCTTTAACCACTGTGATATCATGAACTTTCATATTCCCACATTTTATGCATGGACAGTGTATGGAACTAAGGTCATCTAAATTTCTTTTAACATGATTCAAAAAAACTTCGATACCATCCTCGTATCTTTTTGTACATCTATCAGTAGAGTACCATGACTTATCTAGTCTGTTTAAATTCAAAAAATACTAGTAACTACTTAATTAAATCAAACTTAATTAAATCAACAAATATAATTAATTTTATGTAAAAAATTAATAAATTTGAAAGATGACAAGTAAATTAAAAAGATAAATAATAACTTATAGTGGTTCAGCTTTCTTTACTTTGTCATCAATCTCTTTGGACCTACTTTTCATGCCCGATGAATCTATCATCTATGTTCCTAAAATGAAAAAGATATTATGTTCAAAAACATATAAACTATCTTTATTTTTTTTAAAAAAATCAACAATCACCTTATTTTCAAAAGAAAAAGAAAAGAAAAGAAAAGAAAATTCGGATTGAATGGGCCGAATTGAGCCCAGGCCCACCCCCAAATTCACTGTATACAACTTTTTTATTTTTTAAATGTTAGATTGGATTGGATTGATTAAATTGATTTTAATTCAATCAAATTTAGCGATCTAAATGGCCTTAGAGACAATGTAACTTAAAATAGGTGCATAAGAATCATGTGACTCTTTGTATTACAAATTAACTTGAGGACTTGACTGCAAAGCATTATGCAATTTGATTATTTTTATTTGCTTATACAATTTTCTTTGCTTATGCAATTTGGTTTCTTATGGATGATAAAACTTAAATTGTTTAGCTTGAATGACTTAGTATTATGATGAAATTTTGATGTAGTTAAGCATTATGCTAAAAATTGTTGGGCCCGAGCCAAACACGGGAGTCGGTTCGGCTCCCGTTCCTGTGAGCAGCGGCATGGCCGGTCGAACCCCACCGAACGCCGCACGGACGCCGGTGGGGGCTGCCACCCATGGTATACTTTAGGCTATGACATTAGGACTTCTGGGTACCTACAGCATCAATTTCCACCATCAAATCTCTAAAATTGAAATGATAAAGTATTCCCTAATTGCTACCCAAATCTATTCATGGGCCCAACTTTGGGCTTGAATATCTTCCCGAATAACAGTCCAAATGGGAAAATAAAAATACTCTAGAAATAGGATCAACGCTGATCCGGGCCTATATTCCTTTTTCTGACCACGATCCATTACAGGGCTCAAAAACTCGGCCCAACTGGGCTCACAGACCGGCCCAACCCGGCCCAAACAGCCCAAACAGGGCTCCCCTGGTTCACCCGAACCAAGGGAGAACCGTGCCGGTGGCCAGGGCCGCCGCCAGCTAATTCTGGGCAACCAGCCATCGGCGACCGATCCAGGGCTGGCCGCTGATGCGGCCTCCCCCTCTCTCCCCTTTTTCTCTCTCTTTCTCTCTCTTTCCTCACTTTCCCTTACGCGGCTCCTCACTGAGCCGATGGCACGGCTGGCCGAACCCTTACCGACGCTCGTTTGATGCCAATGGGGGTCGCCAGTCAACCCTCAGGCCCGGCAAGGCGGGGAGCACGCCGCTGGGCCCGAACCAATGCGGGAGCCGGTTTGGCTCCCGCATAGGAGAAGGGCCACCGCGGCCCTCTCCTCCGCTCTCCCTCATCGATCCCCCATCGAACGCCGCTCCAGGTGCCGGTGGGGCTGCCGGCCGCGGCTCGGGCCCGGCGGGCACGCCGTCGGGCCCGAGCCAAACCCCATGCCGAACCCCACGCCGACACCCCTCTTGTCCTCTCTCTCTCGATCGTTAGATTTAAAAAAAAATTACCTGTAGTTGAATCTCAGCCTGGTGAAGAACAAAATCCTAATCTTGCCTGGAGATGGAGTCCTTGTAAACGAAATCTTGATCGATGGTGGTGGAGTCTCCTCAACCTTAATCTCGCATGGTGGGCGATGGAGTCTCCACAAACGAAACCCTAGAACAAAATTGCGGATGGAAGAAAGAAATTTGATTTTGGGTATTGCAAGGGTTTCGTTTAGGAAAAAGGGAAGTGAATTAGGAGGAAAAATTATATTAGACTATGTCTTAATTAAAAATATATTAGACTACGTCTTAATTAAAAATGTAGTCTTTTATATTATAAAATATTAAAAATAGTCTTTTTATATTATCAGATAATATAAGACTACGTCTTAATTAAAAATGTAGTCTTTTATATTATAAGATATAAAAAACGTAGTCTTTTTATATTATCAGATAATATAAGACTACGTCTTAATTAAAAACGTAGTCTAAAATATATTATCAGATAATATAAGACTACGTCTTATTTAAAAATGTAGTCTTTTTATATTATCATATTATATAAGACTACATCTTAATTAAAAACATAGTCTTTTATATATAAGACTACGTCTTATTTAAAAATGTAGTCTTTTTATATTATCAGATAATATAAGACTACGTCTTAATTAAAATACAGTCTAAAATATATTATCAGATAATATAAGACTACGTAGTCTTTTTATATTAAATATACGTAGTCGTTTTTATAGTCTTTTTATATTATCAGATAATATAAGACTACAAATTTTCTTATGAAAACGTAGTCTTTTTCCTAAAACCTACTGTAGTCTATTTAACTTTTTCTAGTAGTGTTAGGTCAACTTGTGACCCAAGAATAGAGACCATATGAGTCATGGGTATACATGGGCTCAGGTTTGAGTCTTTCTTGTATGACTTAGAAGAAAGTTTTTTGAGAGAATGTTTAATAACTTAATTGTAGGTTATGGGACTAGATCCATGGGGATTGGGCTCAAATTTTCTAAATTAGTGGCATTCGGTTTTCTTGGAAGTTGCTGGGCATGCGCTAGACTTCTATATTTGCAGGGAGTTGGTTGCAGGCTGGTGCAGAGAAGTTTTATCATCCAAGATGGATGATTATTTAAGGCTCTCTCTGATAAACTTAAAAAATGGTATTATCTTTTTCTTCTATATCCATCTATTCTTTTTCTCCTTCATCTTTCCTCACGTGCCTAATCTCGACGGAAGCTACGCAACAAGTTATTGAAGTTACCCTCTCCTTATGGAAAATTTCTTTCATAAATATTACAATGGTCAAAATCTACTTATATTTGAGTAGTGATTATAATTGTATTTGCTAGCAATATGATCCTCAAGATAAAAGGATTGTGATGACGCTCGATCACCCCTTCTGGACGTCGGGAACGGAGGCTCTTCTTTTTCACCGGGTCACCTGCAAAGAAGTCCCAAGACCGGAGAGGGTTCTCCGGTGGGACCCTCCGATGCCCAAGTTAGTGACAGAGGTCACAGTAGAGAAGGAGCTCGAGAGAGCTCTTGATGAGGGAGAGGTCTCAGAAGGATCAGGTAGTTCCTTTGAGAGTTAGGACATCGAGTGTGTAAAATGTGCTGTTGGAAGATTATTGAAAAATTATATGCCCCAATCCTTTTGATTTTGATGATTACTAAAAGCCATGAGTATGATAAAAGATGCAATGAGTTTATTTACATATGCAATGAATTTATTTTGAACAATCAATGAGAATGTTAAAGTTTGACATTAATCATTTTGAAAGTACTTTAAGCTCAATGTTTAAGCTTTCAAAAAGAAAGTTTATAATTCATAGATTAATCAATGAGTTTTTGGAATACTTCTTGAATTAATTCTTAATGTCAATTTTATTGAATTCAAGTCAAAACAATGATTTAAAATGAATCTGGAACAATTTTAAAGTCAATCAGAAAACTTTCTGATTTTTGATACGTTCCGGAGCCGACTCTTGAGTTTCAGAGTCGACTCCCCTCAGAGAACAGAAATGTCTATCTGTCTCGAGTCGACCCATGTAATTTCATGAGTCGACCCCCGATTTTGTCGAGCCGACTCCATGACTGTGCGAGTCGACTCCGCTCAGATACCAGAAGTGTATTTTTCTGAGCACTTCGCGAGTCGACCCCAACTTTTCATGAGTCGACCCCTGACTTTCTGGAGTCGACACTTTACTTTTGGTGAGTCCTAGATACCAGAAGTGTGTTTTTCTGACCCTCAAAGCTGCAAAAGAAGAAGAGCAGCAGTGATGATGATGATAATGATGAAGAGACTGCTCTCTTAGCAAAGAAATTTAAAAGATTTATAGGAGAAAGAAACCCTTCTACAAGAAAAAATTTGGAGCTAAGTGGGAAGGAGAAAAGGATAAGAATAAGGACAAGGACAAAGAAAAGAGAAAGACCCCTTGACGTGCTATGAGTGTAATAAACTGGGGCACTTTAGGAATGAATGTCCTAGATTGAAGAAAGCTTACAAAAAGAAAAAGAAGGCTTATATGGCGACTTGGAGTGACAGCGAGGAATCTTCTTCCGAAGAAGAAGAACAAAGGAAGTCGCAAACATATGCTTTATGGCGAACGACAACGATGAGGTAAGTTCTGACAACCCTTGCGATGAATTTGCCTTTGATGAACTTTTTGATGCGTTTAATGAACTTGTTAGTGATTTCAAAGTTTGAAAAAGAAATACAAAATTTTGAAAAATGAAAACTTAACTTTCATTCAAGAAAAGAAAAATCTTAACAATGA